>JAZKJV010005564.1:0-74751 GCA_037367405.1 Ottelia alismoides | reverse complement strand
TGAAGTAGATTCCCACGCGTTTCGTACACCGGTTCTTACTCGGGGGGGGGCATGCCAAGCCCTCCGGCTACCGTAGTAATCGGTCGGCCCTCGCCGGCCATTTACCGCAGAAGAACTTCAGATTTTTCCGACATCAGTCGAAGTAGCAGTTTGGTGTACGGATTACACTCAAAACTTTGTGTTATCCGGACCTTATTTCTTGCTTTCGGAAGAGGCGTTGAGAGTTCTCAAGGTGATCCAACCCGATGGTTGGCAGGCTGTGCCAATGACGGTGCAGCCCCATGAGAAAAAATGGGCGAGTTTATTCTCAGAAGGCCAATATTGTTTGGTCAATGTCCTTACCAATCGCAACATCGTGGACCTGGGCCGCAGCCAGATCGCGAGTCGTGTCATTAACGCCGGCTCAAAATATGAAGAACTGATTTACGAGATTTCTGAAGAGCACAGAATAATAGCGGTGAAAGAAGTTTTTGTGGGCACGACCCATTTGTGGGCAGGTGCAGATCGCGTTCTCGATTATGTGACGTTTGTGTCTGATGACCTGAAAGACGCTTGGCACGAACTGGGAATGAATCCTCTCGTTTTTGAGCCCTGTGTTGCCGTGTAGGTGCCGCCCCAGCCGAAGGACGCTCACATTGAGCTACGTTCTTATGATGGTCAAAGGAGACATACCCTTCCCTACCGCGAGCATAAAGTTGTTAGACCGCTATGGGTCATCTGCTGCTTTAAAGATGCTCAACTTAATAGCCGCTAAGTTCCGGAGAGCTGACGTTGGCACCAGCGCTGCTCGACACATTCCCCCATGTCCGCTTTTGTATACTTGCGGAAAACGCACTTCGCTGCTGCGACCCGTTTAGCGCCGAGCCTGCGCGAAGTGGTTTGACGAACGCTACGTCGGCTTTCAGTGATGAAGCCGACGCGCTGAATTCGCAAAGCCGAGTCCGTAAATGACCCGAAGCGGTCTCGCGACTTCATGTTCGTGCTTCTGGAGGGTACGTCCGCTTGCACTCCCATCACAACATAGCCGAACCGGTATTGAACTGCGCCGCCCCCCCAGGGCTGCCAGACGGCGGGCCACACAGCCGCCTTGGCGCTGTTCGTCATCTTCACCGGTACACGTCCGACTCTCGGGGATCTCTGGTTGCGAAATCAGGAGATGGAGAGCTGCGAGCCAAAAAGCTTTAAACTACGATCCTGAAGAGCCATCCTCGCCTTTTCGGAAAGCATCAAAAAGAGGATTGATTCCCTGATTTTGGTTCTATCAAAATCTGAGAAAGTCAGGTCGTCATAGAAGCCAAATGACAAAAGCAATTCCTTCGTTTCGCTGAGGTGCGAAAACATAGCTATCGACTCATTCCGGCATAGTGCTTCATTCGCAAGCCTCTCAAACATCGAGATAGCCGGCTCCTCTAACGAGAATCTTAATCCATCCCTGGTTTCACATAGATACAGCGCCATAATTATTGACCCATTCGCCCACTATCGAAATCGTCGAAAATTCGTTTCGGACATTGGGCGATTCTCGAATCCATTCGAATGGTGTGAGAGCGGTAGTTATGTGGGCAATCACAGTGACACATTCGTCCCCATTGGTCTGAACTCTCGCCTCTACACCGGGTTTTTTGCAGCAGTAGCCGGGTGGGCACTCATCGTCGTTTGATGGGGGCGACTTGCTCCACTCCTTCATTTTATTGATACAATAAGGCGGGACTAGCACTACGCCTGCGGCGAGAGCGCCACAAACCGGTCCACAAACCGCTGTGCCGGTTTGCCCGGCTGGCACGGCGAGGGAATTTAGTCCCTCGGGGTCCACGAGCATATAAGGCGCACCCCTCACATACCCATACACATTCGGCCCATCGACGAAGCCGAGCGGGTCGGGCTGGGTGTAGCGTTGGAGGCTGGGATCGTAATGCCGGCGCCAATTATTGTGCAAGCCGGCTTCGAACCACTGGCCCAGGAAGCGCGCGTTGAGCGTCGCCGAACGCGTGATCGACTGCGGCGGGCATCGGGGCACACGTCGGCTGTCCTACTGGAAGCTGCCGATCCTCACTGTCGAAACGGCGTCTTTGCCAATGGCAGAAAATAGCCCTTAGCCGACTCCTGCTCAACGCAACTCGATGTCGGCAATAGAGTGACAAGCGGTGATGAGGAGACATCATGCACGCTGCTGACAGGCAACCGCTGGCTTAGCTCAGTTCGCAACGCGGACTTAAGGCGACCCAGGCCGAAGAGTAGCTATCGGATGCAGGAATTGACCCGACAATTGATCCAAGAATCTACCCTGCCGAGATAATTATGCATCCGATTCAATGAGATGCGATGTCTTGGTGAGGGGGTTTTGTTCCCTTCGCCCGCTCCATACCAGTCTCTAGAGCCTGTCGAACACTATGGATCGGCTCCTCGCCCACGCCGCAAAAGTACTTATCCTCCTGCTGAAACTCGCGCTTGTTGGTCTCCGTAAGACTGTCGAGGCCCCTAGGCCTCCGGTAGGCAAACAGGAGAGACCCAGCATGAATGCCCTTAAGACCAAGATCGTCCTAGCCCTCACCGGCCTCGCCCTGACCTTTGCAGCCCCCGTCATTGCGATGGAACAAAAGGCCACATACCAGGCCGCTGCATTCGACATGGCGCAGGCCGAAAACAAGCACATCGTCGTTGAAGTCTTCAAGAAGGGCTGCCCGACCTGCGCCGCACAGCAGCCGGGCCTCAACGCCGCCAAGGCGAAGTTTCCTAACGCAACGTTCGTGACCGTGGATTTTCTCGGCGAAGCTGATCCGGTCAAGCGGTTCCAGGCAGTCAAGCAGAGCACGATCATCGTTTATAAGGGCTCGAAAGAAGTGGCTCGACTTGTGGGCGAGACCAACTCCGACGCCATCGTCGCCGCCATCGCCAAGGGCGCCTAACGCGCTGATCTGCGGCGCGATGACTGATCGCGCCGCAGATTTCTTACGCGCCAATTTCCGAGACTTTCCATGTCCAGTCTTTTGATCGCCTACATCGCCGGTGTGGTGACGATCCTGTCGCCGTGCATTTTGCCGTTGTTGCCGATCGTGCTCGGCGGCGCGCTGTCGTCGCACAAATATGGGCCTTATGCGCTGGCGGCTGGATTGGTGATTGCGTTCACCGGTTTCGGATTACTGGTGGCAACGGCCGGCTTTGCGATTGGGTTGACGCCGAAACTGCTTAACCAGATTGCGGCCGTTTTGATGATCGGTCTCGGCGCGGTGTTGCTTTCAACGTCATTGCAGCAGCGCTTCGCGGTCGCTGCCTCGGTAGCAACAGGAGGATTGCAGACGCGCGTCTCCAACTTTTCACCGGATGGTTTGATCGGCCAGTTTTTTCTCGGCGGGATCCTCGGTGCGGTTTGGACGCCGTGCGTCGGCCCAACACTGGGCGCCGCCATTGCACTCGCCGCGCAGGGTCAGTCGATCGGATACGCCGCAACCGTGATGTTCGCCTTTGCTCTCGGCACAGTGACGCCACTGCTCGGCATTATGCTCGTCTCACGCGATGCCTTCATGAAGAACCGCGGCGCGCTGATGACGGTGACTCGTTGGCTCAAGCCGGCGCTCGGCGGGCTGCTGATCCTGCTTGGTCTTGCGTTCCTCACCGACCTGATGTCGAGCTGGGAAGCGTTCGTCCTGGAGCGCATGCCGCAAGGGCTCGTGCAATTCATTTATGGGTTGTGATGTGTGCGGCTCACTGCGGCCCCAGGTGGCTTTGGTCTGCTCTCAGCTCCTACGCAAACACACCAGGATCAATGTCCGCATGGGCTCAGCAGCGGACCTCCTTTAGCAACGAGGCTATGTCAGCTACGGGCCAATACCGCCAAAGGCCAGACACCGATCATCGGACTGCGAGTGCTTCGCTTGCACGACGAGCCAGTGGTCGACGTCGCTAAAATCGTTGCGATGCGTCACGCGGAAGGCGGATTCCGGTGTCTGGCGACCGCTTTCGGTCCTACCGCGTCAACCGGCGCCACGCCGCCGGATCGTTCATTTTGACCCAAAGCGGCTCTGAGCGAATGCAATAAGAGTGTTCAGTTATGGGCCGTAACGTCCGGACCTCAAGTTTGCGATCATTCGCCGCTTGAAACCTCCGGGTTCTTCTCGGTCCGGAGTTGCATTGCGTCTGCAAATACGAGTGCTGCCATGCATGGTTCGAACGCTTCTTCGAAATTCCTTCTCGCATCAGCAGTCCGATAAGCCTTCGGCAATCGAGCCAGTCTCATTTCAGCATAAAGCACACGAAGTGCATTCTCGTAGGCGCTGTTCCTCAAGCCGGGCGACAACACCCGGTTCTCGGCTCTCTTTCCGTCCTTCAACAGAAAGATCGTGTTTCCTTCCTTGATTGTCTCCATCACCTTCAGCTGATCGAGAGTTTCAGGATCTACTGCAGTTGGATCGTTAGAAAGAATGACTAAGTCGGCCAGCTTGCCCACCTCGATGCTGCCTTTTGTGTCGCCCTCGAAATGCTGCCACGCCGGCCAGATCGTCATGGCCTTCAGAGCGGTGATCACGTCAACGCGCTGCTCGGGACCAATGATATCCCCCGAGCGCGATCGCCGCGTTACGGTTGCATCCAGCACCCGCATTGAGTCCGGAAAGGCAACCGGCGCATCCGTGTGGGTCGAGAACTTCATGCCGCGATTTACCACCCAACCGGTGGGCGAGATGTTATTCGAAAGTGCCGGTCCTACCGTGTGCTCCCGATGCCAATCTCCCCAGTAGAACGTGTGCATCGGGAAGAGTGACGGAAAGACGCCGAGACGCTTATAGGCATCGACTTGGTCTTCGCGTTGGAATTGGCCATGGATCAGCGTAAGGCGGCGGTTCTCATCTACACCGTGCCTTTTTGCGGCGGCCTCGAGACCAGCGATGAATGAGTCGTTGGCGGCCTCACCGTTGGCATGAACGAGAAGCTGGACGTCATTGGATACGGACCATTCAACGGCATCCGCCGTATCTTTCGGCGGTACCGACGCGTAACCTACATAGGCAGGCGGATAATCGCCGACAGGAGCGTAATACGGCCGATCGCGCCAAGCCGTGAAACCCTGCGGCGATCCGTCGATCGTGAGTTTGGCTCCGCCTACTCGGAAGCGGTTCTTGTAAGACTTGCTGGCGTTCCGTTTTACATAATCACGATCGACGATGACATTCGAATAGGTCACCACGTCGATTTTGTATCCGCCTTCATCTGCAACGGTGCGCAGCAGGTCAGCGACGGGCGGGACCGAATGGCCCTCTTCCGCTGTCGCATATCCATATCTTGCCCAGAGGTCTGCACCTGCGCGTGCGAGAGACTTCGCGCCTTCAGGTCCAAGTCGGGCCACCATCTTGAACATTGCGGGACCGTGAGCCAACTCTTCAAGAACGCCCGTCAGCCTGCCATTCGCATCTTTGTGAATTACCCCGCCCTCTGGATTTGGCGTTGCCTCGGTGTAGCCGATCAGTTCCAGAGCTTTGGAATTGGCTGCGCCCATGTGACCGGACTGGTGGACGAGATAGATCGGGATGTCTGTACTGATTTTATCGAGATCATCACGCGTCGGGTGGCGGTGCTCTGCGAGCGAGGCATTGTCATAACCGAAGCCCATAATGAGCCCAAACTTATCGACTGCGGCTTTGTTCTCTGCAGCCCAATCCTTGATGGTCTGAATGAGGGAAGCGATGTCGGTCACATTGCCATCCGGCGGCGCCAATAGGTTCGCCGAAAGGGCCTGCAAACCGCCGACGAACATGTGTCCATGTGCATCGTAGAAGGCCGGCACCATTGTTCGTCCGGCGAGCTCGATGATCTGTGTCTTGTCGCCCTTCAGCTTCATCACATCGGCGGCAGATCCCACGGCGGTGATCTTACCGCCCTTTTCCGCAACGGCCTCCGCGCGCATGCTTGCGTCGTTCATGGTCAGGATCGGACCACCGGTCCAAATCCGATCGGCGGCATCAGCCGCCACAGCCGTATTCTCCGCCGCAACTAAAGAAGCAATGGCAACAGAAATGAATAGCGACCGCATAGAGCCTCCCAGCGAAATACGGGTGACGATTTTTGTCATCGCCTTCTGCGGTCGCATCTAAACGTTGGCAGGCCGCCCCGAACCATCGGCTCACCCTGAGGTGAGTATCTTCGATACGGTAACTGACGGATGAGCGGGCCGATATAGCAAAAGTTGCGAATGGTGGTTCTGATCGGCGACGGTTGCTTGATAGCCTTAACTCAACCCGAATGGCTGCTGCGCTATTGAGAACTGGTCGAAACTGATGTCGTCACCTTTTGCAATGCACCAATCGGGGGCAGGGCGGACGGTCGCTTCTGGCCCTTCTCGACGTTTCGCGGCAGCGCGCCATGACGGTCGGTCTTGGACCCATCGCGTCGAAGTTTGCCACTCTTGCTGTTGACGGTTGGAAGCGGAGGCATTCCGGAAGTCGACTGAACGCTGCTCAAGCCTGCCCCTGACCCGAAGCCGAAGTTGCTGTTGGAAGCACAGTTCGATGTGCTGGCAGCTTATCGCAATGGCCTGCGCGGGTAGACAATGGCTTAGATCATGCTCGCGGTTCTAGTCGGCTTTGGCGAGCTTGAGACGCGCTGGATGGGGCGGGAGCTTAGCTCAGTCAGTGCTGTTCCTAAGTGGAATAGACTGATGGCTCCGTAGCGAAATCGGTTGGTTTTATCGACCGGCACTTGGTGTCTTCAAGCCCTATGGGATAGCAACTTGGCGTGGTAGAAAGCATCGCTTCATCATAATGTTCAACCGATTGACATTGGCCGATATGCCCAAAAGTAAGGATCCGTCAGACGCTTTTCGACTGCCAATCATTGGGATCGGTGCGTCGGCTGGCGGAATTCCGGCACTCAAGACGTTACTTACGGCGCTTCCGGCCAAGCTCTGGGCAGCGGTCGTCGTTATTGTTCACCTCGATCCGGATCATGTGAGCGAGATGGACAGCATTCTCGCTGCGTCTACGGGCATGCGCGTTGTCCAGGTCATGGACCGGCTCACGCTCGAGGCCGATACGGTCTACGTCATTCCGCCCAACCGCGAACTTACACTTTCGGGTGACGATCTCGTCAGTTCGCCATTCACGGTTCCACACGGAAAGCGTACCCCGATCGACACCTTTTCCGCTCACTTGCCCAGGAGACCCATGACGGCTTCGCTGTGGTCCTGACTGGCAGCGGCTTCGACGGCGCGGCTGGTGTGCGCAACGTCAAGGAAGAGGGTGGTCTCGTCCTAGTCCAGGATCCCGAGGAGGCGGAGTATCCGTCGATGCCGCGGTTCGCGATTGCAAGTGGGGCCGATTATGTCCTTCCCCTTCGTCAGCTTGCCTTGCGACTCGCCCAAACTTGTGCAAGACAAGGGAAGGTTCAATACCAGCGCCCTCAACAGCAAGGGCGAGGAAGTGCTTCGGCGAATTCTGGATTATGTTAGGGTCAGGACGGGGCAAGATTTCTCAAAGTACAAACGTGCAACCATAATGCGGCGTCTGGCTCGCCGCGTGCAGCTCGCGCAAACGCAGAGCTTCGATCAATACCTCACCTACCTCAAAGAAAATCAGAACGAAGTCCAGGCGCTGCTCAGCGATCTCTTGATTTCAGTGACGTGTTTTTTTCGCGACCCGGCCGTCTTCGAGGCATTGGCCAATACGGTCGTTCCTACCCTGTTCGACAGAAAGAACCAAGAGACGCCTCTGCGCGTGTGGGTGCCGGGTTGTGCCACAGGTGAGGAAGCCTACTCTCTT
The DNA here is from genome assembly GCA_037367405.1 of Ottelia alismoides. Taxonomy (NCBI): domain Eukaryota; kingdom Viridiplantae; phylum Streptophyta; class Magnoliopsida; order Alismatales; family Hydrocharitaceae; genus Ottelia; species Ottelia alismoides. The sequence goes on along the minus strand of JAZKJV010005564.1, from coordinate 67,006 downwards.
GCCATTCTTCTTCTCGAAGAAGCGGCCCGGCGCGACGGGACGTCCGGTATTCAGATCTTTGCCAGCGACATCGACTCGCGGGCACTCGCGGTGGCCCGGGAGGGTCGCTACCCTGCTTCCATCTCAGCTAACGTCAGCGAAGACCGGCTGCACCGGTTCTTCACGCGCGAGGGCGAAAGTTTTCGAATCAGACCCGAAGTCCGCGACCTCATCGTCTTTGCGTCCCACAACGTGATAAGGGACCCGCCATTCTCGAAGTGCGACCTGGTTTCGTGCCGAAACCTGCTCATCTATCTCGACCGTGATCTTCAGCGGCAGGTTTTGGGCATTTTCAGTTATTCGCTCTCACCGGGCGCCTTCCTGCTTCTTGGAACATCGGAAACGGCTGACAACCCGCCGGGGCTATTCAGCGTGGTCGATCGCGAAACACGGCTCTACCAGTTGCGCGAGCGCGCCCGCCTAACAGCATCTGTCTTCCCGTCCGATTTAACCTCTCCCCGTCCGGTCGACACAGTGCAACCAATCGCTCCTCTGCGGATCTCGCCATCGACCAGCGGACGTCTGCACCAAGACGCGCTCGAGGAGTTGTATCCTCCAAGCGCGCTGGTCGACGACAAGCATCTGATCATCAATCTCTCCGAAACCGCGGGCCGATATCTGGCGCCACCCGAGTGGGCCAGTGACCCGCGATATCATCGAAATTGTACGGCCTGAACTGCGCCTCGACTTGAGTGTGGCCCTGCATCGCGCATTCGAGCATAACGAGCGTACCCTTACTCTGCCGATCCCGGTCGAACTGGACGGCAGCACCAATGCAGTCGCGCTCCAGGTTCGACCCACGACACATGGTGAGAAACCGGGCGTGGCCTTGGTGTTCTTCCTCGAAGGCGGGGCCGTTGAGGAGATGCACCTCGAAACGCCAGGGAGCGTCGAACACACGGCGACGGTCAAACAGCTTCGCGAGGAGCTGTTGGCTACCCGAGCGCTTCTGCGCACCACGCGCGAGCAGTATGAGGAAGCGACTGAGCAATGGACAAGCGCCAACGAAGAGTTGCAGTCCATCAACGAGGAGTACCGCTCCACCGCAGAGGAGTTGGAGACCAGTAAGGAAGGAGCTTCAATCGATCAACGAGGAGCATCAGTCTCTAAACGCCGAACTTAAACTCAAGCTCGAATTGCAAGCGCGCGCCCACAACGATCTTCAGAATCTCATGGGCGCCACGGACATTGCGACCTTGTTCCTCGACATGGATCTGCACATCAAGCGGTTTACACCGCGCACAACCGATCTGTTCAGTCTGCATCCCGGCGATGAGGGCCGACCGATCTCGGACTTTACGCATAAGCTGCAGTACACCGAGCTCATCACTGACGCCAAACGCGTGCTGGCCGATCTCGCTCCTGTCGAACGGTTGCTCAATACCTTCGACGGCAGTCGGTGGTTTACGACGCGGCTGCGTCCCTACCGAACCCACGACGACAAGATCGAGGGTGTCGTCATTACCTTCTTCGACGTGACGGAGAAGCAGGAGACCGACGCATACTGGGCGGAGCGGCAAAAGCTTCTGCTCGGCGAACTCAGCCATCGCGTCAAAAACACGCTTGCCGTCGTTCAGGTCATCGTGCGGCAGAGTCTGCGCTCGAGCGGCGCCAACTCCGAGAACGTTGACACCGTGTTGGACCGGTTGCGGGCTCTCTCAAAATCTCACGATCTTCTGCTGCGCAGCGACTGGACGGGAGCCAATCTCGAGGACTTGGCGAAGAACAGCTTTCTCCCTATTACAATAGAGGACGGCTTCAAATGAGCGGTGGTCCACTCATCCTCGCGCCGGAGATCGCGACTCCGCTGGGCCTCGTTTTGCACGAACTCGCTACCAACGCCGCCAAGTATGGTGCGTTGAGCCGGCGATGAGGGGCAGGTAAAGCTTGCTTGGCGCAACGTCGAGATTGATGACGGACCTGGGCTGGAGCTGGTCTGGCAGGAGCGGGGCGGCCCGAAGGTAGTTGCACCTCAAGCTCGTGGAACCGGCAGCGTCTTAATCGAGAACAGTATTGACCGTGCCCGCGTGACACATGATTACGATTCCCTAGGCTTGACCACCCGACTATTGATTCCGCTGCCGGGCGCCAATTTAAGCTCATCTAGGCACAATCATTGAGGCTGAACATAGCCCGGCGGGCGTCAGTGAACATTCGTCTTGAGCGCAACGCTCTGGAGAATGTTCGATATGCGTTTGTAATCACAGGGCTTAGGTATGTACTGCTCAGCCTGCAGATCCTCGGGCAAACTCGACAGGAGCGAGCCGGACGTGAAGACGAAGGGGATCATGCGTGCGCGAAGTTCGCGCGCCAGATCGTACGTGGCTCCATCACGGACATTGATATCGAGGAAGACCAGATCGATCTGATTTTTGAGTTGAAGCCATGCGTCTTGAACGCTTGACACGCAGACCGCTGACAACCCTTCGTGACGTTCGATGTTGTGTTTGATGTCGAATGCTAAAAGCGGCTCATCCTCGACAATCAGTACCTTCATCGGCGGAGCCCATCTTCCCGTGAGGCGGAGTAAGTCACCTCGCCATTTCTTTCAGCGTAACGTGAGGGGCTTCGATTACCAAGTCGAAACCGTTTCAGTGCCTGCCGGAGCGGACATGGTGACGGTCCCGGCGATGCCCCTTGAAAAGCTCTCGACTAAGGACTGCGACCAACCACGAGTTGGGGCTCACAGACTTCATTCGTCTGGGATGCTCTATTTCTGCTAGTGGCCCTGAACGACGAACGGGACGAAACAGGTCTCGAAGGGTAACCGGACATCCGGTCTCGATGACCTTTGCACCGGTAGTTTCGCAATGCATCATGTGCCGATCCATTCGATCTCACTTGATGCAACACATGTGTTGAGCGCGGGCACTGAGTCCGGAATGGGTCTTGGTTGTGTGAGAACGCTGCGGATCGGTCTAGGTTACGCTCTTGCGAGAGCATGAGAGCGTCTCAGCCGGTATTGGCGTACTTTTCCGCTTGGCGCGCCTTCTGTTCGATCCTGGAGGCGCTTGCGATCGCTGATCCGCCGGAGTTAGGCGCACGATCTCCCCTCACGCTCTGATCGCCGCAAGCAGCGGCTTGATGCCCATGATGTTCATGACGCGTGTCAGGTTGTAGGCGGAGGACGTGCAGCGCCATTTCGGCGGCGACCTTGGGCAGTGTCTTGCACAAGAAGTGTGTCGCCCCCATCCGCGCCTTGATGGTCCCGAACGGATGCTCGACCGTCTCCCGCCGCCGACGCATCGCGTCAGGGTCGCGGTCGAGACGCTCCTGCACGGCTTCGAGAACGTGCTCGTGTTCCCATCTCGGATGCGCCGTTGAGAGCCAGTCGTGCATTTCTTTCTGAGCAGGCAATTGGGGCAGGCGTTCGTCCAGTAGCGGCGCATGTCTTTACCGTCCTGCTCCGTTGTCATGCGGTACGTGAGCTCCTCTCCGGCCGGGCAGCGATAGACGTCCTCACTTGCGATGTAGACGAAGTCCTGCTTGCCGAAGCGGCCTTCCGACTTGGCGCCCGAGGTCATCGGCTTGGGGAGTGTAACAGTGATGCCAGCCTCCTGGCATTCCAAGATCTCCGGGCTGTTGAAGTAGCCGCGGTCGGCGACAGCCTCCAGCTTGTCGACGCGCAGCACCGCCTGGGCCGCCTTGCCCATGCGCGCTAGTTGCCCGCGATCCGAGCCCGTATTCGTCACGTCATGCGTGATGATCAGGTGGTTCTCGGTCTCGACCACGGTCTGAACATTATAAGCCGACAACGCCCGAGCCGCGCCCGCTCGTCGCCATGGAGCGGCTATCGGGATCGGTCAACGAGACTTGTTTATCGGCCGACATCAGCATGGCGTGCTCATGCGCCGAGAGCTTCTGAATCTCGCTTTCGATCTTGGCCATCTTCTCCTTGAGATGAATGGCCTTGATCGCGAGTGCCTCGCTCGGCTCCTGCCGATCGGCGGTGTCGAGTTGGGAGAGGTAGCGCGCGACGCTCTCCTCTAGCTGCGCCCAACGGCGTGCGACTTTGCCTTCCGTAAAGTTCTTGTCGCGGTTGTTGACCGCTTTGAACTTCGAGCCGTCGATGGCAACGCTCGCCGTCGCCAACAGGCCCATCTCACGGCAAAGCTCAACGAAGCGCGCACACACCTTGCGCAGCGCCGTCCCGTTGTCCGTGCGGAAGTCCGCGATCGTCTTGTGGTCGGGAGTGAGACGCTTCAGGAGCCACAAGACTTCGAGATTGCGACCCGCCTCGCGTTCGAGACGCCGGCTAGACTGGATGCGGTTGAGATAGCCGTAGATGTAGAGCTTGAGGAGAACGGAAGGATGATAGCTTGGTCTGCCGGTTGCGGCGGGCTCGACGCCAGAAAATCCGATTCGCCAAGATCGAGCGCATCGACGAAAGCGTCAATCACACGGACCGGATTGTCGTCACCGATCCAGTCCTCCAGACACTCCGGCAAAGCGTCGCCTGGCCCCGATCCATTCCCTGTACGAAGCGCTTCATGGCCGCCTCCGAGAATCAGTAGCGGAATCATAACCCGGTCGGCGTTTTCACACAGCCAGGGTCAACAGTGAGCTTCGCCAGCCGCTCTCAGCAGGTCCGGTTTCCCTTTAACAGCGTGCATGATGTCCTCTCATGACCGCTCGTGCCTTGGTTGCCGACGTCGAGATGCGTCGAGCAGGAGTCAGCTGAGGGCCAATACCGACACAGACTAGGCACCGATCATCGGACGACCTGTGCTTCGCGTGCACGATGAGCCAGTGGTCGACGTCGCGAAAATCGTTGCGGTGCGTCACGCGGTAGGTGAATTTCGGTATTTGGCGACCGCTTTCGGTCTTGCCGCGTCAACCAGCGCCACGCCGCCGGAACGTGCATTTCTACCCAAAACCGAAGTCGGCTGCAGCTTTACACTGACGCAAAGTCAATTTCGCCCGGCCCTCTTGGCGCCATAGTCGAATAGAGCGCGCATATAGGCTTGGTCGAAAGGCTCGCGCGAAACGGTCCCCATCGAAATCGTCACCGATCGATATAACCGTCAGTTCGATTTCACGTCGTTGAGCCAGGGCCTTGGCTGCGGTGAGCCCGGCCTTTGGTCGACGCCTTGATCAGCGTGGAAATGCTCCGCTCGGCAATCGCCATCGTTTCGGGTGCCACGAGCTCAAACTCGGAGTCTAGCCGGCCATTAATTATGGCATCCAGCTTCACCGTCTGGCCGCAATGTCTGCCGCTCGAAAACTCGACAAAGCCTTCAGGGATGGCGAGGATCTGCATCGTCGTACCACCATCGACATGCATCTCCTGAAACTCAGTCCCATCATGGCTTCTCGCTGCGATCGGAACGGGAGGAAAGACGGTCGGAATGCTCGCCGACGCGAGGAGCACACGCCGGATCAAGTCGATCGATTGTGACGTCGGGGATTGAGCTATCTCGCCGATGTTCCAGATAACAGGGGCGTTGAGCGTCGAGATTTGTCGTCACGATCAACAAGCGCCGCCCCTTTCGGTGCTCGCTCGCAATCTGTTCCAGAAACCTCCGATTAACGACTTGCTCGATACGTTTCCGAAGTGGCGTCGTATCCATTACAGCGTCGGAAAATGCTGCCGCCAAGAGGAGCGGGCGGGGAATCGCGATATCCTTGCCAGTGGTTTCGGTGTAGAAGCGTTTGAGCGCCTGATCGGCGCTTTCCCCGAGGAATGCGAACGGAGCAATGGCGCGCCCGTGCTGACTCCGGTCACAACGTCGTAACGTGTTCGCGAACCCGTGCTGCTCATACCGAAAAGATATCCAGCACCGAAGGCACCATCCTCACCACCTCCAGACAATGCAAGAATCGTCTTTTGCCGCTTTGGACAGCCATGGAGCAGGCTCTGATCGTCGAGCCCCACGGCAGCCAGAGTTCATCGGGTGGGGCGTCACCCCAGACCCGCGCCTTCGGTATGCCTGGGACAAACGCCCCCTCTTGCTGCGCCATGCCGACATTTGCCCGTTCTGAGAAGCCGCTCGCGCATCCGCCCAGAGCCGCAGTCAGAACGACGAGAGACAGCAGCGATGCCCCGAACGAGGGTCTCATGCTGGCACCACGTCCGCGCGCGCCGACGCGGCCCTCTGGCTCTCCCAGTTCAGAAGCATTAGAAGAACGGCGGGGTAGTAGTGTCAAAGTGAAGATCGTCGCTGCCGCGAGTCCACCGATGATCGCAAATGCCATCGGTCCCCAGAAGATCTGCGGCGCAATGGGGATCATGCCTAGGGATTGCCGCGCAGGCCGTCAGAACGATCGGGCGCGCGCGATGCTTTGATGCGGCGACAACAGCATCGCGGGGTGACATGCCCGCATTGTGGTTCTGATCCACCTCCTCGATGAGGATCACAGCATTGCGGATGATCATTCCTGCAAGGGCGATCACGCCGAGCTGTGCGACGAACCCCATCGGAGTTCCGGTTGGCAACATGGCTGCTACGACTCCAACCAGTCCAAGAGGAGCCATGAGCAACGCAATGGCGACCCGGCTGAAGTCCCGCAGCTGCACCATCAGCAGTGTCACCATGACCAGAAGCATGGCTGGGACTACGGCAAAAACAGATTCGTTGCCTTTGCTAGATTCTTCCACGACACCGCCTTCCGCGATGGCGTAGCCCTCAGGTAGTTCAACACGGAGTGCGTCGAGTGAACTCTTAAGTTCACCGGCGACAGTGGCCGGCTGAACCGTCGGATCAACATCGGCCTGCACCGTGATGATTGGCTCGCGCTGACGGCGCCAGACGATCGGGTCCTCAATTTCCGTAGCTGACGTCGGCAAACTGGCTGATAGGCACAGCGCGGCCGGCTCCAACCGGTATCTGCAGATTGGCGGAGGGTTGTCACGTCGTTGCGGTCGACTGCCGCTGCGCGGACTTTCACCTCGATCATGCGATTACCTTCCCGCACGGTCGTGACGGGAGCGCCCGAGTATGTCGTGGCAAGGAACTGAGCAATGTCCTCGGATGAGAGGCCGAGAGCACGTGCATCGTCCTGTCGGAACCGACACCTGGACCCGCCGCTGAGGTTCACCAACAGACATATTGACGTCCCGGGCAAACGTGTTGGCGGCAACGGTCGATGAAACCTGCAACGCGATCTCCCGAACCCTTGAGCGGATCAGGACCCGTGACGCGGTATTTCAGCGGCCAGCCGACGGGTGGGCCAAGTTCGAGTGATGTAGCCCTCCCGATAACGTTCTCGAACTCTGTGCGAAAACGCCTGCTCCAACTGGGGTCTTCAAAGCATCCCGTTCGGCGATGCCTAATCACGACAAACTGCGCGATGTTATCATTGGTGAGCAGCACATCCATGGGCAGATAGAAGCGAATGGCGCCTGAGCCCACATAGGTGGAGAAGGATACCACGCCGTCCGCTTCCTCTAGAATCGTCTCCATCTTTTCAGCCGCGCGAGCCGTGGCATCCCAGTGAAGCGTTCTGGGGAAGTGTCAGATTGATAAGGAGTTCATTACGGTCTGACGCGGGGGAAAAACTGCTCCTCGAGCTTAGTCGCACCGAAAACGGATAGCGCGAAGGCAAAGACAGACGCGAGGACGGCGGTGCGCTTGTGATCAAGCGTCCAATTGAGAGCCGTCCCATAAGCGCGCATGACGCGCCCTTCGCTGTGCCCATGGCCCTCCATTGTCTTGGGGAGCAGCCAGACGCCAAGCAAAGGTGAGAACAGGATTGCGACAACCCATGAGGCGCTGAGCGAGATCAGAACAACCATAAAAAGCGAGTAGCAGTACTCGCCGGCGCTCGAAGCTGCAAAGCCGACCGGAATAAAGCCTGCGATCATGACAAGCGTACCCGTCAACATCGGGAACGCGGTCGACTCATAGGCGTAGCTCGCAGCCCGGCGGATGTCCCATTTTTCTTCGAGCTTCCCGACCATCGCCTCGACAGTGATCATCGCGTCATCGACCAGCAGACCGAGAGCGATAATGAGGGCGCCGAGAGAAATGCGCTGTAATCCAATCCCCGCGAGGTCCATGCCAACAAATGTCATAGCAAGGACCAGGGGAATGGATGCAGCGACGACAAGGCCGGCCCGCATGCCGAGCGACACAAAGGAAACGGCCAGCACGATCGCTATGGCCTCGACCAGAACCTTTAGAAAGTTAAAGATCGCGTCGTTTACGATGACCGACTGGTCGGCGACCTGGGTCATCTCTATGCCGTGCGGAAGCGCTCCGGCAATCGCCTCATGCGGGATCGAATCGTGACCCCGAACTGACTCAGGTTACCGGTGGGGGCCATGGAAATGGCGAGCCCCAGTGCCGGCTGCCATTGACACGGAAGAGAGGGGCGGGCGGATCTGCAGGGATGCGCGAGATGGTCGCGAGATCAGAGAGAGGCACATTGATGCCGCCGTTGCGGATGGCGAGATTGCGAAGGTTCTCCTCTGACTGAAAGGCGCCAGATACGCGTACTGCAATCTTGTCATCTTTGAGGCCTAAGCAGCCCAGACGGTGTGACGGCGTCTGCGCCTGTATGGCTCCAATGACCTTTTGCCAGTAGGTCGAGACCTAGGCCGCCAACTTCCCAGGCTGGAATTCTAAAACGATCTGTTCTTCCTGGACCCCAAGCAGCTGCACTTGCCGACATCAGGTGTTTTCAACACTTCCGCCCGAATGACGTCGAGCCGGTCGCGCAATTCGCGCGGCGAAAACCCATCAGCGGTGAACCATAGATGACACCAAACGTGTCGCCGAACTCGTCGTCGAACACAGGACCCTGCACTCCGCTTGGGAGCGTCGGCGCAATATCTGTGACCTTCTTACGGACCTGGTACCAAATGTCCGGAACCTTTGCGGGCGGAGTGTCATCACGAAGATTGACAAAGATGACGACCTCACCGTAGCGGGTGTAGCTGTCCAAGCGGTCGAGGTGGGGTGTCTCTTCAAGCTTTTGTTCGATCTTGTCGGTGACGAGATTGATCGTGTCGGAGACGGTTGCGCCGGGCCACTTGGCGGCGACCACCATGGTCTTGATTGTAAACGGGGGATCTTCGTTGGCGTGAGCTTCATGTAGCTGAGTGCGCCGGCGACCAGCGTCACGAGCATTAGGAAGACGACTAAGGTTGCTGCGCAATGGCCCATGAAGAAAGATTGAATGACCCGTGATCCTGCGGAGGAGTGTCGCTGATCATGTTTCACTCCTTGCCAAGCAGAACGCGCTGATCGGGACGAAGCGTGTTGACCCCAGCCACCACGACGAGGTCGCCTGGCTTGACACCAGATGATAGGAAAATTGCTGAATCCGTGTAGCGGGCGACGACTACGGGCTTTCGTGCAATTGTCTGGGTTGTCGGATCGACCACGATAGACGGCAGCCATTTCGCCGTCACGCGTAAGGGCAGATGATGGGAGCTTTACAAGCGGACCTTCCGCCAGCTCGACAGTCCCTGTCACGGCTGCACCGAGCGCCATTTGCTCGGGCGGATCCTGAAGCGAAATTCGAACACGATAGGTTCGCGTTGCCTGATCGGCATTGGACTGACTTCACGCACGCGCCCTTCAGCAGTTATCGTTGGATCGGAGACAAGCGCCACCTTGACGCGAACATTGTCAGGCACCGAATTCACGACCTGCTCGGCGACGTTAAAGACCGCCTCCTTTTCGCCCGAGGACGCTATGCGTACCACCATTTGCCCAGGAGCGACCACTTGACCCTCGTTGGCTCCAACAAGCGTCACAACACCGGCTGTTGGCGCGGTCAGCTTGGCGAAGGCCAACCTCTTCTCGGCGTTCTCCAGCGTTGACTGCGCCGACGCTAAGCGCGCTTTCGGCACTGCGCGCGTTGGCAATGGCTTCGTCGAGTGTGATTTTTGCGATGATGTTTTTCTCGAACAGGTTTTCTGGCGCTGAAGATTGACCTGCGCGAGATCCAGTGCCGATTTGGCGTCTTGAGTGCCGGCTTCGGCGGATCGCAGCTCATTACTCACGAGTGTGTCATCGAGACGCAATTGCGGCACCCTTCTCGACCTTGTCTCCTACATCCACAGAGCGAGAGATCAGACGCCCGTCGATCTGAAATCCGAGATCCGTTTCATTTCTGGCAGCGATCTCGCCCGTCTGAATCAATAGGGATTTCGAAGTCACCGCGTCAACCTCGACGGTCTTGACCGGACGCGGGGGCAGCTTCCATGCGCGTGTCTTCCTTGCATGCCGAGAGCGAGGTTGTGAGCATGAGTGCTGCGGTTAAGGCGACGATCCGGTTCACTTCTTTCGGCTCCTTGCTGAATAGTCCGGGGATAGACCGCGCAATGCCGTCTCGCACGCGAGTCGCGCCAGATCGCGGACATTGCAAAATCGAGCTCTTTGACGGTGATAGGGAGCACCACAACGCCGTGAACAGCTCCCCAAAGGAGTTGGGTAGCGCGTTCCGTCGGCATGCCGCGCAGCTGCCCTTCGCTTATGGCGCCAGCTACACGGCGGTGCAGGACTTCGTAGCCCGCGAACGTCTCAGACTGCTGTCCGAACTCGTCCATCGCGCCGAGATCGTTTTCCAGAAACATGAGGCGGAAAACGATCGGGGTCCGCCAACGCGAAATCGGTGAAGGCGCTGAGCATCTCTAAGATGGCAGCGTGATGTTCGTGCTCGCGCCGATCGATGTCCGACAGAGACCGGTTGAGTTCGCCGATCGCCGTTGTCCAGTACGCGTACAACACATGCTGTTTAGTCGGGAAGTAGCGGTACAGGGCTGCTCGCAGTCAGCCCCATGCCCTCTGCCAGCCGCCGCATGGACAAGGCCGGGTAGCCGCCTGTCGCGATGACGCGCGCGGCAACCTTCAGAATCTGTTGCTGCGTCGACAGCAACTCGTGATCAGTCATCGCTGGGCGTCCCAAGCGTATCTCCTAAGTGTGGGCTTCTCTAAACACGTTCACTAAACAAGTTAAGTAAACGCGTCAATAAAAATCTGATCAAGGCGCCTTTGCGCGCGACCATGGATATATTGATTGAAATTCAATAAGTTATTGCGCCTAGGCCCTGGGCTGAATGCCTAGCTGGCTTATCGGCTGGCGTGTAGACGATTGGTCAGCCGCCGTATGCGTTGCGGCTTCTGGCCCTTCTCGACGTCTCGCGGTAGCGCGGCATGGCGATGGGTTTCGGGGCCTATCGCGTCACGCTAGCCAGCGTCAATGAGCCGTCAAGAACGGTAGCACTACGGACTACGATTGAACCGCGCCTAAGGCCGCCCTTGACCGGAGCTTCGACACTACCTCGATGTCATAGCTTTATTCGTGCGGCACATAAACTTGAAGACCTCGGCCGGCTTGAAGTTGGCCGTCTGGTTTCCTGCGGCGTCCAGATTGCCGTTCGTGTTGCAGCTTGCGAGCGCCGGACCCTTCCTTGAAATAAGCTTGCTGTAATCGACCCACACGATGCTCGGGCTCTTCGTGTCTTGATAGAAGTAGACCTTGTTCTTCTGATCCGCCACGGTCAGCCACAACGTGTCAGCGATGTTCGGCTGCCCAGGTAATTTTATCCCGATGGGCACGCTGACATTGCGCATAACGCTGAAGACCGTGGCGACCGCCTCGCGCGGGTCGGCGGATTGTTTGGCTTCGTTGATGTAGTAGGACGCACGAACGAAGCGGTCCGACGCGCGATTGGTACCTGGTAGCATGACGGAGCCACCGACAGTCTGCCAATACTTGTTCAAGCTAATCTGCTGATCGAAAGCGGAGCGTTCGTCATCACCTGGTATTCTCTGCCATGGTGGATCACGAGTTTGCCTTCGAGATATTCGAAGATGGCTGAGTCACCCGATGCATCGGATATGGACAGATGCACCGTACCGGGCTCGCCGGTCGGTGCCTGAATAGCGACAACGCGGAATTCCTCCTTGCGCAAGCCTTCAACGGCTTCTGCAGTGGTGGCATAGTTGTCGAGCACATATTGCACCCAGGCCGAATTCGGCAGCGTCGGTCGTTTGTCATCGGGGCCTGCGGGCGGATACTCGGATTGCGGCAGGTACAGCAGGTTGGCGACAAGGCCCTTTCATTCATGCCGTCTGCTGCAGCGCCTTCGTAGATGGTTGTGGCGACGCTGCCGTACTTGCTCTTCCAGGTGAAAGGCGCCTTGGTTCCGCTGTTCCGCTCTAGCCCGCGCGGGTAGAGCCACAGGTTCGTGTCCATGTCCGAGATGAACCAGTCCATGGTGCGGCCCGTGACGGTCTGACCGTCCTTGCCGAAGTAGACGGCACGACTGCAGGCCACGGCGATATCTGGGACGACAATGGACGCGGAAAGGAGAGCAACGCTCGCAATTCGGATCTTCATTACACTTCCTCAGTAGAGCTACAGATTTATTCTGACGTATTGATAGAGCCAGATCTGAGCATTGAGCAACAGCCTACTTGGGGAGCACGCGCTGTGGCACGGGATGCGGATCCGCATTAGATTTGTTGCTTCAGTCTTCGCTGACAGCCATGGACCAGACCAACGGAGGCAGCAGTCGGTGCCATCACGCCCGTCGCGCAAATGAGAACCAAACGGTCTCGGAGGTTGAGCGGACATTCGCGCTCCGTAGACAATCAATGCTAGTTTTTGCGATGCACTGAGTGATTGCATTTCCGCCGGCGCTCGGTGCAACATGCGTGTTGCGCATCGGCAAAGAGTCCGGTTGGGGTCAAAAGTGAGCTTCACGAACCGAGCTCAACAGGTCCGGTTTCCCCGCAGCAGCGTCCATTATCCCAAGTGATGACCGCGCCCCGGGCTGAGCCGAGGCAGTCAGCGACTGAACATGGCGCTTGTCATCAATTTCGCGATTGTCGCTTCGGGTTACCTCAGCACCCCTAGGATATCGATCGTTGGTGCCTTTCTGTTTTTATTGCTGGCTCGGTCTCGGCGACCACGCATACACACACAGAGCGTTCGAATCGAACGCGGTTCCGGGGCTGGCCGCCTTGTTGATCTCCAGGCTCTCACACCGACGTTCGTGTCATCGGCCTGTCGCCCCGTCAGAGACGTAATCACGTGCACAGCGCCTCCAAACGAAGCAGACTATGTGTGAGTATGTGCAAATAGATTTCAGCATGGAATGTCAGTCACTTGGATCATCACGCCAATTGTCATTCCCTACGGGGCGCCACCCTAGTTGAAATTGGGCAGTCTCTTGGTCAAGCTGCGCTGGCGAAGGTATACTCATAAAGTCAGCAACGCTCCTACTGTCCGGTGAGCGTTGCCGCGCACGAGACAAGTTTCTCAGACACGTGGGCCGGCAAGGGCTTCGGCAGGGTCACGGGAACACGTGAATAGGGGAGCATTCCTTCGAATATTAGCGAGATCTCGGCGCGTCCTTCGGAGAGTTCTTTGAGTACCGTTCGGGCATCAGAAACGTCAAAGGCCCCCGTCGCCTCGATGAACCCCTTGGCATTGATGCGTCCCTGCATAAATCGCCCGACGGTGAAGTAAGTCGGCGTCTTCAACCAGATATCTTGCATCGACGGTGTCACGGATTGTGGGGAATAGGCCTGCATGGCGAACGCTACAGCCTCCCCTTGGCGGCTGGCGAGAATTTCAATGCGAATGACGCTGTCGGTGAATTGATAATCGGCCTTCAGACCGCAGCCCTGCTGGGGATTACCGGTGGCCTCTTCGATCATTTCGATGGTCTCGGGCGTTGCGAGCCGCATTTGCGCCATCGCCGGGCAGGCTCCAACGCACAAAAACACGAGTAAAGATCCAGAGGTGGAGTAAGCCGTGACCTGATCGCCATGAGTCCCTCGTCGACTGTGTAGATCAACGCAATACGACCCTCTGGCGCGGGCAGATGGCAGGACTTCTTCCCTATATCGAGCGGGCAACTATGGTTTCGCCTGCAGGACAGAGATATCCCATATCCGCGCCGTACGATCGAAGGAGGCGGTCAGAACCTTTGTGCCGTCCGGGCTGAACTGGGCCTGGTCAACCTCTTTGCCATGCCCCTTGAGGATGACGAGCACCTCTCCGGTCTTCGAATCCCAGACGGCCGCGGTTTTGTCATGTGACGCCGACGCCACCAATTTCCCATCCGAGCTGAACATCACCCGAGGAATGAGCCGTTTGTGAACACCCTCCATGGTCGCGAGCAACGCACCAGTTTCAGCATCCCACACCTTCAGAGTCTTATCGCTGGAAGAGGTCACAAAACGCCGCCCGTCTGGACTGAAAGCCGTGCGCAAAGCCGCGCGCGTATGCCCGGTGACGCTGACGAGACTCTTGCCGGTCGCTGCGTCCCAGATGCGCGCGGTCTTGTCAGAGGAAGACGTCGCGATCCACTTTCCATCCGGACTGAAGGTCGCGCTGGTCACGAGACCATCGTGTCCCTCGAGCGTCAACGCGAGCTTGCCTGTCGTTGCATCCCAAATGCGGGCAGTCTTGTCGCTCGATGACGTCAAGACCTGCTTGCTGTCCGGGCTGAACTCCGCTCCTGAGAGCCACTCTGTGTGACCCGACAAAGTTGCCAGCAGCTTTCCGCTCTTGGCGTCCCACACGCGCGCGGTCGAGTCGCGTGAAGAAGTTACAACCTTCGCGCCGTCTGGACTGAAGGCGATGCTCTCCACCATTTCAGGATGGCCCTCCAGATCGGCAACAACCGCACCCGTAGTCGCATTCCAGAGCTTGGCCTTGCCATTTCGGCATGCGGTGGCGATTTCGGAGCCGTCGGGACTAAACGCGGTAGTGCGCACAGCCTCATCGTGTCCCACGAGTGTCAGCAGCGCGCTGCCGGACGGCACGTCCCAGATTTCGCGCAGTCTTGTCCGATGAGATCGTGACGGCCCGCTTGCCATCGGGACTGAATGAGGCACCCCAAAGATCTGCCGCATGTCCGGCAAGTTCGACGAACGGCGGTGTGGGATATTTCGCCGTGACTGCTGGAGGTGGTGCTGATCCGGCAGGCGCTTGTGTTTCCACTGATGCTCCCGTTTCCTGTGCACTGGAAGCAACATGAAGCGTGGCGCATGTGAAGGCAAAGCAAATGACCAAGATTACGATATGCATAACGCGCCACCTCACCTCTCTTGAATGGGCTTCCAATCCGCGTCATCGAAAGTCTGGCCGTACGTGTCGAGCGCCTTTGTCAACGCGAACAGTGCATCCATTTGGCGAATACCGTCGCCGCCTGCGCCAATCGTCTGCGCGCTGCTCTCGATCGTAACGAGGAGTGGACCCAATACAGACTGTGCTTCGCGCGAAACGCGCGTGTCTCTCCGAATGGAAGCGACTGACTGCCCGACGTCGTGAGCAAAAGAGCGCGCCATCGCGACAGGCAACCGACGATGGGTAATAAGCGTGTGATGATTGATAACGGCAGACCGAATGTCCGACATTGCTTGACGCAGCGTGGAATCCGTCGCCAAGCGAGCCTGCGCTACAGCGCCCGCTGCGAGCAGAAGCCACACCGCTGCGCTGAAAACGATCGCTGAAAAACGCCCCAAAGTCATTTGACGGACCGCTATGGCTTGACGACGACGCCCCACGGAAGTCGGCCCACCGGCACGGACACTTCCGGCTTCATGGTGGCTGCATCGATCACTGTCATATCGTTGGTCAGGCCGTTTACGACATAGAGCTTGGTGCCCTCCGGATTGAACGACAGGTGCCAAGGCCGCTGGCCAACCAGAATGTAATTCTTGACGTCGTAAGTTGCCGTATCGACGACGGCCACTCGATTGGCAGTACTCAGCGCGATGAACGCCAGCTTCCCATCCTTCGAAAAGCGGATGCCCATGGGCTGAATGACTTCCGGCCGCACGCCTGGAATTTCGAACCCGAACTTCCTGGTCGTCTTATAGGTCTTGGAGTCGATCACCGAGACGGTACCGCCGATCTCAGCCGACACCCAGACGGCCGAGTTGTCGTTCGTGAATTCCGCCACGCGCGGGCGAACATCGACAAGCACGTTGGCGACAACTTTGAGCGTCGCGTTGTCGATAATGTGCGCCATACTAGTCTGTTCGGAAGTTGCAACTGTGATCGGTCGTCGTGGCTGACCGCCATGCCTTCGGGTTCGACACCGACAGGTATTTCGGCAAGATTCTTTCCGTCCGCGAACTGCAGCACTGTCACCATGCCGTCATCCTCATTCGCGACGTAAATGCGATCTCCCTTGCTATCGATATCGAGAAGTTCCGGATCGGGCCCGGAATCAAGCGACCTTTCGATTTCGAGTGTTTCGGTGTCGATCACGTCGAGACGATTGTCGTCACCCGCACAGACGATGAGTTTTTGTAGTCAGGCGTCAGGATCATTCCTCGCGGACGCGCGCCTGTTGGGATGGTCTTCACAACCTTGAGTGTCGCGCTATCGATCACCGTGACCGTATTGTCCTTTTCATTCGATACGAAGATGGTACCGGCCTCAGCTGACGGACAGCCGAGGACAACTGCAGCGGTAGCAAGGAGAGAGCGAAACATGCGACGGCGTTCCCCTGGTCTTAGTTGCGCGCCAAGCGGCACTTGGTTTCAGGTTTGTCAAAGCCCATCGTATCGGTGGTGTAATATTTGTGCAGGAACCCATCCTGAGGCGAGATCGATACAAGGGCTCTTGGTCCCGAAATCAAAATCGGCTGCCGAAGCTGCTGATCCCATGACCGGAACGTCATCCCCTGCCCCTTGAAGCCTGCGACTTCGAAGTCTTTGGAGAGCAGATACTTCTTCACTGTTGCGGCATCCGCAGCGTTCGTCCGCAGCACGGCCTCGCCGAACGTACGCACCGCCAGCCATCCCATAGTAATCGCGCTCGGTCATCCACCTATTGGCCGCCCGCTCGAAACGGTTCTGCATTTGCGTTCCAGCATACTGCTCGAACGAGCGATGCCACCCGGTCGCAATTAATCCCTGCGTGCCGACCACAGGCCGCGGGATGAAAGTCCGGTAGATCAGATAGTCCCCGAACGCTTCACTGGCGTCGGAGGCGAAGATCACATCGTAGTCTTCACGTGTCTGGGTAAGCAGCGGCATCTGGGTCTGGATCTGTTGGTGACCGCTGTCGACGCGTCGTGACCCCGCTTCGAACGCATACGACTTCTCCTCGACGATCTTCGCACCAAATTTCTTGGCGGATCGCTTGATCGCCGCCGCATACTGCTGATCCTTGGGGCTCTTTCCGGAAATCAAGAACCACTTCGGCCACTTCTTCCAAATCAGATATTGCGCAAGCGCATCCGCGCGCATCGCCCAGCTCGGTAGCAAATGAAACACATTCTGCCGGCACTGCTCCATTCGAAGCTCGTCGTCACTCTGGCCGGATGTTGAACAAGACGCGATCCTTCATTTCCGGCAAGTCTGCAACCGCAATAAGATCCTCGGTCTCCAAGTCGAGAATGATGAGTTCCCCGCCCAACCCTGCGATCTCGCGTGCCTTGGCAACGGCGTCTTCATTCGCCGTGAGCGGTGTTCGACGAGTTCGTGGTGATGGCCGATGAGCCGGCCGGTCATATTGTTCTCTTTGATGGCGACGCGAGCACCCTGCACGCCTTCATCGGTCAGAACCTTATCCAGGAGCGAAAGTGGCGGCGGCTCCGGATACATTTTACCCAGATAGTGGATGCGGGCTTCCACCTTGGTCGCCTCGGTTGCGGCGGACTCCGCAAGACCCAGCGTTTCCACGTGCGAGAGTGGCTACGCCAATGGCCGCGACGATCGCCAGCGTTCGAATATCAAGAAGACGCACGTACTCTCCCGCGGACAACGACAAGACATTTGAGGAGGCTGAGCATCCGGAGCACCGGTGAGATCGCAGGTTCGAGACGCGGTGGACGAAGCGAGTCCGCCCACCGCGATGAAGTCACCAGTTCCGCTTCTCTGGTCGACCGGCATAAACCGACCGGACATAAGCAATGATCTTCCAGAGTTTATCCGTATCCTTGATGATGTCCTGATACGGAGGCATCGGACCAGTGACCGTCTCTTTCGCGATCGCCGCGTAGCCCTGCTGCGCCTTCAGGTTCGCGCTGCCAAGCGTGATAAGCCGGAAGAGCGTATCGTCGTCGTTGCCGTAGACCCACGTCTCGTTTGTCAGGGAAGGGCACATGCCACCGCCACCGCCGCCGCCGTGACAACCATTGCAGCTGTTGCCCAGATAAAGCTTCTTCCCTTCGGCAATCGCATCCGGATTGTCCGTATAGGGGTTCTTGAGTTTTCCTTTCTCGACGGAATTGACCAGTTCGAGCGGCGTCTTTGCTTCGCCTGAAGGCGCAACGCTGGATGCAGCGGGTGCCGGCTGAGCCGCGCTGGCGGCAGGTGGTGCGGCGTTGTCCGCAGCAAACACTGCCGCGCCGCCGAACGTTACCAAAATCACCGCCGCCGGAATCAGCATCTGGCGTAACAGCGTGTCTGTCATTTCATTCCCCATTCCAAGGTCTTGTTTCTCGCCTGCGCGGCCGCTCACTTCACGCCGGAAGTGAGCGAGCGACCTATCGTTGAATATTCCGGCTGACGTGTTCCATTCGCCGCGCCATCACTCCAGAGGACCCATAGCGCGGGCGTGCACCAACGGTTTGCAGAGAATAGGCTGGAGATATCGAACCATTTGTGGATCTCGTTCGCTCACTTGGCAGTGAGCTCAGTTGCCCGTTGCTTGATCAAGCAGCCGCAGCAAGCTGACGACCGCAGTATTGCCATTCCGCTGCGCGATGTCAGAGGCCGTTTTCCCATCCCGATCTCTGAAATTGCGATCCGCTCCCGCTTGAGCGAGCAACCCGACGATCGGCGCATTGTTGTGCGCCGCAGCCAGGATCAGCGCGCTAACGCCCGAGGCGCTGACAGCGTTAACGTTTGCGCCCTTGTCGAGCAGAATCTTCGAGATCACGAGAGGATCGGGTTCTTTGGGATCGATTTTCTCGACCCTTGACACACCGGCCCCAAGAGTCAGCCGCCGGCTTTCCTTGCCGGCAGCCAGCATCAGTGGCGTCAGACCGGCATCGCCGACAGTGGTCTCTATCGGCGCGCCCCGCCTCGATAAGCGCCACAGCCGCCTTGTAGTGATCCTCGATGATTGCGATCGCAAGCGGGGTAAAACCATCGATATTGCGCTGGTCGAGATCTGCGCCTGCGGCGGCGAGAATTTGTATGCCGGGGCCGAAGTTCCGCAGAACCGCATGATCGAGTGCGGTATATCCGTCCTGATCCTTTGCCGCGATATTCGCCTTCAATTCTACCAGCTTCTTGATGACTTCTTCGTCTTTGCGGCGCGTGGCACTATGCAGCGCCGGATGCCCCTGCTTATCGGCTCGGTTCACGTCCGCGCCCTTCTCAACCAGGAACTGGATCCGCTCCAGGTCACCTGCAAGCACCGCATTGGCGAACTCTTGGTTCACGTCGGCGCCTTCCGCCAGCCATGCCTCAAGCCGGGCGCGATCGACAATCTGATCCTTGGCCCTTTTCGAGGGATCGCTGGGACCTGCGTTCGAAAAAACTTTGACCTTGTTGTAGGCGCCGTGCGCCGGAAGATCGCCGGGAACCGTGCACTTGCTGCACTTCACCAGTGGCACGCCATAATCACGCAAAACCTTTTCGATCTCGACCCGCCGTGCTTCGAGTGCAAGGTCCAGCTTGTATTTCAAAACCCAGTCGACGCGCCGCAATCCGATTGCAAGTTCGAATTCCTGGGGAATATCATCTTCCCACATATTGGTCGGAACGACCGTTAGCGGCGCGCCCTTCATCGTCTTGACCCACCCGGCAAACGGTCCCCACACCGCCGCCACATCTAATTCCCCGTCGACGACTTTCTGCACCTGCGTCCAGGGTTGGTTTTCGGGCTTCAGATCTGCGTTGTGGCTGAGGACATGCAGGGAAACGTTGGACATCACGCCTCGGCGAGCGAGCGCCGTGCGCAGCCCTGACGTCTGGAACACGCCGATCTTGAGAGTCTTGAGATCGGGATCGTCGAGACTGTCGATTTCGATGCCGCGATCACTGCGGTAGGCCAGAACGTAGGTGGTCTTGTAAACAGGATTGGTCGTGATGATTCCCTCAAAGCCCGTGGCGGGCATATCGAGCAAGAGATCACAGTCGTTGGTATCGAACGTCTGGCGCGTGATGCCGCGCATCAGATAGGGCCGCCAGAAATATTTGACCTCGGCCCCGATCTCCTTCGCGACGAGTTCAATCACCTTGTTCTGGAAGCCGGCGCGATTGATGTCCGATAGAGGCAGATTACCCGGATCACCGCACACGCGCAGCGCATCTTGAACGCGCTCGGCTGCCGCCTTTTTGAGGGCCGTATGATCGGCTGCGGTCAGCGGCAACTGGTTATCGAGGCGCATGAACGCATTGCGCAGCGGCTCGCTGACGGCTTCGTCACCTGCCGACCACGACGGCAGAGCAGTGACCACCGGCTGCAAAACAACGGCAAGACCGGCCAAAACTCTTTTCAAAGCCACGTGACGACGCTTCCCCTGGACGCTCGTTGAGAGCGGTCTCTTTTATCTTTGTAGGAGTAGCACCCGGGATATGACTGTCCCGGGTGCCGGCGTTGTTCATCGTCGAAGACGATCAGATCATTCCATCACGCGGAACGTGAAGAGCGTTCCAGCCTGCGGGATCTTGTCGAGGTTCGCCGCCTTGGTCATGGCTGTGGCGCCGATCGCACCGAACTTGTCGTTGAGATCGAGACCGGCTGTGACCGGAACGCCGATCCAGCCGCCGATGCCGGAGAGGATCGAAACGTACTGCTTGCCCTTGATCTTGTAGGTGATCGGGTTTGCAATCGAACCGGACGCGAGCTTACGGCTCCAGAGAACCTTGCCCGACTTACGATCGACGGCGCGGAAATCACCACCGAGGGAACCGTAGAACACGAGACCACCATCGGTCACGAGTGTGCCACCCCAGTTCGGATACTGATCCGGGATTTCCCAATCCGTTTCGCCCGTGAGGACGTCGAACTTCTTGAGCTTGCCGGTCACGCCCGGCTTTTCCGGGAACATGTACACGTTGGCGAACACGTAGACCGTGCCCTGCTGCGTGTGGGCTACGCTCTTGCGGCTCGAGTTCCATGCACCAGTTGTTGGTGGGGCAGTACGCCTTGGTCGGTTCCTTGGGGTCCATGGCGCACGGCTGCTGGTCCTTGCCGCCCATCGCCGACGGGCAGGCCGCGACGTTGCGGCCGAGCTCCAGCGGCGAGTGCTTTTGAACTTGACCGGACGGCCCGTCTTGAGATCAACCTTCTCGGCCCAGTCCACCGTTACGTACTTGTGGGCGCGCAGCAGAGTGCCATCCGCACGATCCATGACATAGGCGAAGCCGTTACGATCGAAATGGACGAGAGCTTTGCGATCCTTGCCATCGACCTTCATGTCGATGAGGATATTCTCGTTCACGCCGTCGTAATCCCACTGGTCGAAGGGTGTCATCTGGTAGGCCCAGACGGCTTCACCCGTATCCACCTTGCGGGCGAAAATTGTCATCGACCACTTGTTGTCGAACTCACCCGTGTTGCACTCGTCGTGGCGTTTTCTTTGCACAACGATAGGACGGAGACCACAGACCCGGGTTACCGGTCGAGTAGTAGACCAACTTCAGCTCCGGGTCATAGCTGAACCAGCCCCATGCTGCACCGCCGCCGATCTTCCAGTCCTCGGCCGACATGCGTCTTGATGCCGAGATCCTGACCAGCCGTACCATAATGAGGGTTGGCCTTGTTCGTATCGGCTGTGAGGCAGACGTCCTTGTCTGAACCGGTCGAATGGCACTTCCAGACTTCCTTGCCGTCGGCAAGGTTGTAGGCAGTCACGCGGCCCCGAGCGGCGAACTCGTCGCCGCCGAAACCGACGATCACGAGATTCTCTGCGATGAGCGGAGCATTCGTAATTGTCTCGCCCTTGTCAGGGAACGCGTGCTTGACGACCCAGGCTTCCTTGCCGGTCGCGGCGTCGAGCGCGATCACGAAACCGTCGAGAGTGGCAAACACGACCTTTCCGTCGGCGTAGGCGGGACCACGGTTGACCGTGTCGCAACAGGCGCGCGGAACCGCCGACTCGTCACGGTCCGTCTGCTTGACGTAGTTCCAGACTTGATAGGGACGATCGGGATCCGAAAGGTCGAGACCCTGCACAATGTTGCACTTCGACATTTCGGGGCAGCCCGAAACGAAGAACATCATGGGCTTGCCACCGACGTCTTCGATCACCACCGGCTGGCCTTCGTGTCCGCGAAGCGCACCGGTCGATTGCGACCAAGCCATCCTGCAGCTTGTTCACGTTGCCGGTATTGATATCTGCGAGGTTCGAGTGCCGAGTCAGCTTGTTGTCGCGGCCCGGCGCACCCCACTCGTTATGGTTCTTCGCACGCTTTTCGACTTCGTGATTGGCCACTGCGGCGCCCGAAGCACCGATCGCAGCCACAACGAAGGCGCCGGCCAACGCCAGCCCTTTTTTTGTAATTCATAGAGCGCTTCCTCTCCATTTGTGTTCCTGCGGAGAAGGCGTTCTGTGCCACTCATCCCCGCACCAGCACTGAAACCTTTCGGCGCTGGACCCATCCGGACGAACCACATCGATGTCCGGACCAATTCCCCAGCTCTTTCCAGCGCGCCACGTCGACAAGCTGTGACCGGAGTTTTTGGCGCTGCGACTTTCAACCGCTCTGATATCAAGAGCGATGGGATGATTTCCCGTTTTTTCCGGGCGCCCGTCCCAAGGAATTTTTCGCGTTTCGCGAATTGAGCCGATACATAATCGACGTACGAACCATCTCGTTTGCGACTACCGCCGCGTCAGGGGAGAACGAGTGCTCCGGAAAAAAAATGCCGGGCACCGGGAAAACCAAGGAGGAGGTTGTCACGGTGTCCGGCAAGTATTGCAAGCTGTTGAAAGATAGACGCGTTGACGGCCTTGACCACGGGACGATTTCCTAAATCCCGTACGAACTCTTCTCCGTAACGTGGTTGTGATGATTGCTTGATTATTGAAAGCGACCAGAAACTACTTTTTTCTGGTTTTCGAGAGCGATCCGTATAAGGTCCGCGGTACGCTCGAGACCTAATTTCGTTTTCAGGCGACTGCACGAATTTGCGACCGTTTTGTATGCAATGCCGAAAGTTCCTGCGATCTGCCGGAGAGATTTCCCTTCGCCGAGGAGCCGCATGATTTCGACCTCACGGTTAGAAAGCGTTCCGAAGGGGTCGGCGGATTGCGCCGGCGTGAACGCAAGCACACTCGCCATCTCTCGATCGAGATAATTTTCTCCCTGGGCGACTTTCTTAACGGCAGCCACCAGCTCATCGGAATCCGCGCTCTTACTGACATATCCCATTGCTCCTGCGCGAATAGCCCGCGCCGCGTAGCTAGGCTCGGATGCATCGTGAACATAACGATCCGCGCGGCCTTGTTCTCCGTCTTCAGGCGCTGCAGAAGCTCCAGTCCGCTCGAACCATTCAGATTGACGTCGAGAACCGTGACTGTGGGTTGCGTTTTGCGAAACATCGCAATCGCTTCGTGCCCAGTGGAGGCTTCAAAAAATCTCGGCGCCGGGAATGGCGCTCAAGAGACGACGCACGCCTTCCCGCAGGACGGCGTGATCATCGACGATTAAGATTTTCATGATGCCAAGGCCTCTTGCATGACGGAAGACGCTTGGCGTGCGCCGTGTTTGAGAGGCAGCGCCGCCCGGACCAGAACGCCGCGCCTATCCTGCGTTTCCGCCACCGTGAGCGTGCCACCAAGATTGTGTGCCCGCTCTTCATACCAAGAATGCCGTAGCCGCCGTCGATGGAACGCACCTTCCGGAAGCCACCCCGTCGTCGACAATCTCCAACTGAACGCCCCGCCCCGTCTCTGTGACGCCAATCTTCACGGTTTTGGGATGGGCATGCTTCATGGCGTTGCTGACGCTCTCGCAGATGATGGCCTGTAGCGCCGCGTCGATCCGCCCGCCAAAGCTCTTCTCTGGGATGTCCAGATCTATCTTCAGCATGGGATTGCGGGCGCACCAGAAGGGCGACGAGTTCACCCCACGGCACCATGCAATCCGAGCGACTGCTGCCCTTTCGGACGAAGTTCGCCAAGCAAGACTTTGACGTTTGCTTTCAGGCTCCTTACGGCCTGCTGAATCGACCTAGCCTGCTCGGCGGCTTCATCCAGACCGCTCACCTGCGTCGTCCGCTCGATCGAGCGCGCATCTACGCCGATGCAAAACAGTAGAGGGCTGACCTCGTCATGGAGATTGCGCGCGAGTTCGCTTCGTTCCTCTTCCTGGACTGTTTCGAGTTGCACCCTGAGCGCACGGTTCTTGTCTTCGGTCTCCTTCAGCCGCCCCACCATCCTGTTGAAACCGGCGGTTACGGATTGGAGTTCTCGGGGACCGTCTGGCAACTCCGGGATGTCTCCGGAACCTCCGATCGCTTCGAATGCGGTCGCCAGTCGCCGCAACGGTACGAGCCCGCGTGACAAAATCACCGTCGTGACCAAGAAGGACGACAAGCAGAAGATGGCGAGGATCGTGAGATAAAGTTGGACGTCCTGCCAGACCTCCGACACCTCGTTTCGGGCGTCGGTTTCGAGCCGTATGGCCCCGTGGTTTGCAAAGATGCTGGGAAGCGGCACAGTCGCTGTAAGAGGTTCGCTCGCCAGAAGACGCAACAGCCAGTCTGGCGCCGGTTCATGCGGCGGGGCGATCTTCGACACGGCGGGTATCGTCCCACCGGGCTCAACGAGGAAGGCCCGCAAATGCCGGTCGCCGTCGAAGTCGGCGGCAAGCAGCTCCAGCCGCCGCTTGGGATTGACGACCTCCTCCACATCGTCGACCGCATTGTGGGCGATGCGCGAGCCGACGGCGATAGCGGCTCGCATCTCGGTCTCGATCTTGTCAAGCGCGTGCAGATAGGTCAGCCATGCGCCCACGAGCAAGGTCCCAATGAGCACCAGAGCGATCGTGCCGAAAAGTTGCAGCCGGAGTGACAAGGCCTCGGCCTCCGAGAAGATTGCTATAATATAACATTGCCATATAGCAGGGAATTTCGTGGATCAATCGCTTCCGGCCGTAGCCGGGCGAGTTCGCAATAATGTGATTGAACCGGCTCTTAGAAATCCCGGGCGACGCGAAATCCAACGCTGAAATTCCGAAAATCGGGAAAATTTCTCAGTCGCGAAGCCGCGCGCATTTTATCCGGAGTGTAGAAAGCCGAGCCTCCCCGAAAAACGCGCAAATTGGGCGCATCCCGCTGCGGGCAATCGTCGACGGCGCGTGCAGAGCCGTCAGCCGGACCTGTTGACTGATCTCCGCAGTAAAAATCGGCCACCCATTCCCAGACATTGCCGTGCACATTGTAGAGGCCCCATGGGTTGGGTGCGTAGGACGTGACCAACTCTGGAGCCACCTTCCGGTCTGCGCGCCCCACATCCCCGGCAGTTCGCTCTTGCACTCCCGTCCGGCAAATCGGCCTCGTCGCCCCACCAGTACGCCGTCGATGTCCCCGCCCGAGCTGCATACTCCCATTCCGCCTCGGAAGGCAGCCGGTAGGCTTTGCCGGTCTTTTTCGACAGCCATACGGAAAACGCCGTGGAATCGCGAAAACTCACGCCAACGATTGGGGCGTTTCGTCTGTCACGGCCAAGCCGAGGTTCTTGTAGTAGAGCCCACGGCCTGTCTCGATATGTGCTCACCGCCCGGTTCCAGCCATTCCGGGCGGCCGGCAACCTCCGGCCTCCACGCAGGCTTTGTACTGCCCCACGGTGACTTCTGTTTTGCCGATTGCGAAGCGTTTAATGGTGCGCTGATGCTGCACTTCATTGTCGATGCGGCCAGGTTCTGAAGCCGGCGAACCGAGCGTGACCGGTGCGGCGGTGCCCCGTATCACGATCATTTCTGGGCAAGCGATCTCATTGCAGTTCTCTAAAGACACTCTGACTTTCGCGGGAAGGGACATTATCCTGAGAAAAGGCAGGATTAATTCCCGATGCTGCGAGGACAATCACACAAAACAAGACGTCAGCCAAAGTCGAGAGCGGTTTGTCCGTCATTTTCCTCTGTCGTCCCCGATCTCAATGCTAGTTTTTTCTGTGCTGGCTTTTACCGCCCGCCGGTAGAATTCGAAACAGTAACGGCTTGCGATTTCCGAACCAAAGATGGAGTCCAGCATGCGCACAGCCTCGTCGATCCTGCTCGCTCTTGTCTGGCTCGCAGCCCCTCTCGCAGGTACAGCGCGGGCGGCCGATCCTGATCCATGGCCGTCGATCCGCGAGACCGTATTCGGCACACGGGCCATTGAAGAGACCGCACCGCCCTTTGCCCTCTATGCGCCGGCACAGGCTGCCGATGCCGCTCTCGTTCCCGTGTCGCTTCATCTTCCTGAAGGCACCGCCAAGGCCGTGAAGGCAAATAACGCTCGTCATCGACCGAAACCCAGCGCCCATCGCCGCCGTGTTCGATTCGGGGAGGGGTTTCGCGACGGACCGCCGGTTGGCGAACGCGTTTTGGCGACCCGCGTACGTGTTGATAGCTTTTCCAAGCTCCGTGCCGTTTTGGAGACCACGGACGGCAAGTTGCACATGATTGCGAAGTTCGTTGCCGGGGCTGGCGGCTGTTCCGCGCTTCCTTCGAAAGACGCCGATGAAGCATTGGCCAGTCTCGGCAAGGTCCGCGTGAAGGTAAACCGCAGTTTCGTTCACGATTCGGCATGGCGGGAAGGCGTGGTCATGGTTCGCCACCCCAACTTCACCGGCCTTCAGATGAACCCCAAAACGGGCAAATACACGCCGGCTCGATTTGTCGACAAACTCGAGATCAAACGTGACGGAAAACTCGTTGTCGCAGTGACCGGCGGCATCTCACTATCGGAAGATCCGAACCTCCGCTTCATCTACGCCGCAACCAACTCCGCGCCGCTGTCGGTCTCCGGATCAGACAATGAGGGAACCAAGTTCGCCGGTTCTGAAGGTGATCCGGGCTCATAGTCCGGCGTAATCAACGCCGAGGGCTGACATATCGGAGACCCCGGCGGGAACATGAAGAATACACAGCGCCTGCAACGGACTCTGATGCGGGCCGCGTTAGTCCTGGCGCTCTTGTTGAGCTCGAGCTCTCACACGAATGCTGCCGGCAAAGATACCCCGCCACCGCAGTGCGATACCGATGCCATGCTGGTGTTCGACGGCTCCGGCTCCATGGCGGGAAATGAGCGCTTAGGGATTGGCAGCGTCGTGACGCGCATCGATAAGGTTCGCAAGGCGCTTGATCAGGTCTTGCCGGCCGTCACACCCAACAGGCGGATTGGCCTCGTGACGTACGGACCCGGTCCCTACAATCGTTGCGACAACATCGAATTGAACCTCCGACCGACGACCAACGCGGCCCCGACGATCAAGGCCGCCGTTGACGCCATTGTTCCTGCCGGCCGCACGCCTCTGACGGAAGCGGTGCGGCTTGCCGCCGAGGCGCTCGAATTCCGGAAGAAACCCGGCGTGATCGTTCTCCTGACCGACGGCGAGGAAACCTGCGGCGGAAATCCCTGTACGCTTGCCAAGCAACTCAAAGCGGAAGCTGCAGGCATTACCGTTCACGTTATTGGATACCGCATGAAGGATTTCAGCTGGACAGGCGGCTCTGGCCTCATGGAGATGAAGTGCCTGGCCGAAAGCACGGGCGGCTATTACGAAAGTCCGGAAAACGGTCGAGGAGCTGATTTCGTCTCTTTCCAAAACTCTCGGCTGTCCTAATTTGACGTCGCTCCAGCCTCCGTCCCCGTTTCAGCTTGCCGGCACGCAACCGGCATCTTGCACCCTCAGGCCGCTCAATGAGGGCGAGGAGGTCATCGGCGAGTTGTTCGATGCCCTCGACACCATCCGAATTTGACAGCAGTGTCACCGAATGCCAACGCTTGCCGTCGTCTGACCGTGAAATGGCATTGCACGACGTGTAACCTGCGACAGACCCGGTGTGAGTGTAATGCGTCCAGCCTGGGTTGGATTCAACAAACCAACCCATGGCATAAAAGGCGGTCGGGGTAACGCGCGCGCCTTCCCTAAACATTTCAACCAGCGACGGCGCACCGATGATGCGCTCGCCAAGCAGCGCGGCGTTCCATCGATAGAGATCGTTCGCAGTGGACAACATGTCGGCGCTTCCCCTCAGCCAGTCGGGTGCCGAAAACACTGGCTTCTTCTCATAGCGCGCGATGGGAAGCCGCCCTTCCAACGGGCATCTCCGGAAAATCCAGTGTCAGACAAATCAGCTACCCTGAAGACGTCGTCGATGAGAAAGTCCGTGCAGACTGCGTGGCGTGTTCCTATCCCACGTGAGAACTTCGCCTGCAATTTCTGAAAGAATGAAATAGCTCGTATTTGAGTACTCGAACGAGCCTGGCCACCCCGACGGTCGGTATCTCTTCAGAGCCGTCATTAAATCACCCGGCGCCACCGTCCCCCATGGATCAAGGCCCGGCGGAGGACGCCGTGTATAATTGGGAAGGTTCGACGTCATATTGAGGAGGCTGCGGACGGTAATCGGCGCCTGACCTGCGATCGACCAATTCTCGACGCCCTCGATGAAGTCGCCGATCTCCGACAAGAGCTTGAGCGGACGCCCGCTCCACCTCGACACAGCGCCGCGTTCGCTCAGCCGCAGGATCGCAGCCGCCGTGAACTGCTTCGTGATCGAACCGATCCGATAAACCGTGTCGGCCGTCGCCGGCCGGCCGGGAGCTTCTTCGCCGATGCCCGCGCTCCACGCCAGTTGCCCATCGACGCCGATCGCGATGCTGAGCGCGGTGGCTTTCTGTGGGAGACCTGACGGCCGCAGAAAACGTTCCACGAGCGTAACAGCCTCGGACTGGGTGGCCGCATCCCATCGCGCCTCAACAGGCTTAACCAGCAACGGCAACACGAGGGCTAAAAACAAAAAAACGAGTGCCCGTGTTGCCATGTCCCGTCCGCTCCATCAGCGCACGGCAATACGCTCTTGCTCGCGCACTCCCGTCTAACGGCGGAAGGCGCGCACTAGACCACGCCGCAAATGACTACTGCACCAAGACCTTTGAGCCGTCCGGAGCCAGAGCCTCACCCGGCTGGAGATCACCACAGTTTTCTCCGAGATACGTGCTGTCCTGCAGGATCGTGCGCTTCACCGTGACTGTCTGCTGCGTCGACTCGCGCGTATCCGAAGTCGTGCTGAAGATCTTGACCTTGAACGACTTGGCAAAGTCGCCTTCCATCTCCGTCAGGCTGTCGACGTGACGCCCGTTATATGTACAGCGCATATCGACCAGCGTTTTACCAGCGTCTTTCTTGACCTCATACTTCTCGCAGTTCTTCTTGTGATCTTCCAAGCTGGCCTTCACCGTGTTGGCTTCCATCGCGGCGTCGATGCACATCTTGATTGATTGTTCCCGAGGTCCGCGGCCTTCATCCATGCTCGATTTCAGTTCCCATAAACCGGCTTTGCGCTCGGGCAGCGAAACGGTCTCTGCATGTGACGGCAGGGCCGGCACAAAAGTAGCAACCGAGACGATGGCGACCACTCGGGTCCAGGACGTCAGAGGCATAGAGTCTCCCTACAGTTCTCTTGTTGTTGGTCAGCCGTGACGGCCAACGTCATACCTTGCTCAAGGCAAGTCGAGCGCGCCACGACCGGTGGTGTTGAAGTCCGAAATTTGTGAAAGCACCCGCCAATACCGGGATAAATTCCCGGCATTGACTGGCTGGGTAGCGTCAAAGCTCGGATCGGAGAGAGTTACTTTGCTGCCCCAATCCGAAATTGACTTCAGGCCGTCCTTAAATATGCCCTCGATGATGCCGCGGGCCTCCGGACTCCGGCTTGCCCTTGGCGCAAAGCTTGCGCTCCACACGACGACTGCCTTGCCAGGCTCGTCGTTGTCGGCACGCGTAGAGAACGACGCTGAATAGTCCTTCACCGGAAGCGGCCCATCCACGATCTGGTACGTGTATCCCGTTGCGGATGTTCCCGTCAGCTTCTCCTTAATCTTGCCGCCATCCTTCAAGGTGAGGGTGCGGAAGGTAGCATCGCCTTCCTTGCTCTCCTCGCATCCCGTCAGTGCCGGATGCCAGTCCTTGATCGCGCAAAAGCCTCCGATCTTCGCCCACACGGCGGCATCCGTACCATTGACCTTCGCGACCTGCCGCACGGAAATGCCGCTCGCCGCTACGGCCGCGCTCACACCGATCGCAAGTGCTCCTCCGGCAGAAATATTCCATATGCCTTTCATTGCTTCCTCTCCAATTCTCGTCCAAGTCACCGCTGCACTGTTGGTTCGGTGCTACGGTTTAACCGCGACGCCCCAGGGCATCGCCCAACGGGCACCGAGATTTCAGGCGTCAAGCTCTCCACATCAATGATCGTCATGTCGTTAGTGAGCCCGTTTGCGACATAGAGCTTCTTGCCGTTGGGATGCATGGCGAGATGCCACGGCCGCTGTCCGAGAATGATGTATTTCTCGACTTCGTACGTCGCGGTATCGACGACCGCGACACGGTTGGCGTGACTGAGAGCAACAAAGGCACGCTTGCCGTCGAACGTGAACTGGACGCCGATCGGCTGAATGAGATCCGGATCGACTCCCGGAATCTCGAAACCGAACTTCTTCGTGATCTCGAAGGATTTCCATCGATGATGGCGACGGTGCCACCGATCTCCGGACGTTACCCATACGGCCTTGCCGTCCGGCATCCATTCGGCGACGCGGGGCGCGTATCGACAAGAATGTTGGCTAAGACCTTGAGAGTCTTATTGTCGATCACATGCGCCATACTTGTGGCCTCTGACGTGGCAACCGTGACGCGATTATCCGGGCTTACACCATCCCCTCGGGTTCAATCCCGACGCCGATCCTCTGCGAGGATCTTGCCGTCTTTCGTCTGCAGGACGGTCACCATCCCATCGTCTTCGTTCGCAACGTAGATCCGTTCACCCGATGGATCGACGTCGAGGAGTTCGGGATCGGGGCCCGATGGCAACGTCCGCACCACTTCCAGTTTTTGTGTATCAATCACATCCAGGCGGTTGTCGTCGCCGACGCAGACGAACAGCTCCTTGTGATCGGGCGACAGCATGATCCCACGCGGGCGCATTCCAGTCGGAATACTCTTGATCACCTTGAGCGTATTTCCATCAAGCACCGTGATTGTGTTGTCCTTTTCGTTGCTGACGAAGACGGTGGTGGCGAAAGCCGGCAGTGACGCGCATGCGATCCACGCGACAAAGGCAACATGCGAGCAAACATTCAGAACGAAACTCCGGAATAATTGGGGGACTGCGGCGCCCTTTCGTTGGCCGTGGTTCAATTTTGAACCCGTCCCGCTCCCGGAATCGCCGGAATTGTTCACCCCTGCTGCGCCAGAGTCTTTCCCAAGAAGTTTCAACGCACCCACGACGTTGTCGAATTGTGCACGCTCTGCAATCTGCGCGGCGGTCAGCCCATCGAGGTTCTTGAGAGACGGATCAGCTCCCGCCTTGAGCAAAAGACCGATCATCGCCGTATTGTTGTGACCGGCCGCCACCATCAAGGCGGTTACGCCTTCTCTCGATCGCTGATTGACGTCGGCGCCCTTGGCGAGAATCTCTTCGGCCAATTCATTCGGCGGTGGACCGAGGCGTGAGAGCGCTCGTACGGCTTTTTGGAGGAATCTGCGTCGCAGCCGTCATCAGCGGCGTAACACCTTCCTTGCCCGATGAACTATTCGGTTTGGCCCCGAGGTCCAGAAGCGCTTTGGCCGCGAAGAACTTGCCATCGCCGATGGCCCACGTGAGAGGTGTAATCCCTTGCGGCGTTGCAAGTTCGAGATCACCTTTGCTCTTTGCAATTGCTTCAACGGTCGGCACGTGGTTCCGATTGATGGCGTGCAGCAGCGCGGTGAAGCCGTCGCTGTCGCGCGCGTTCACATCCGCGCCCTTCTCGGCCAGCAGAGTGACGAGGTGCGCATACCGGTTCCGCGCGGCGTTGTGCACGGGCGCATATCCCTGGTTGTCGCGCGCATTCACGTCCGCGCCCTTCTCGATGAGCAGACGAACGCGTTCCTCAGAATTGGCATTGACCGCGTTGGCGAGCTCGAGATTGAGATCCGCGCCCTCGGCCAGCCACTGCTCGAGCCGTTCCTTAGTCACGCGCTGATCCGGCGTCGCGTCCGCCGACAATGTCATCGGAGGCGCTTCTTTGAGGAAGCGATCCTGCGAGACATTCCGCAAGCGTTTGTAGATGGCCCCATTGACGAAATATCGCCGTCGACGGCGCACTTGCTGCAACGGACGAGCGGTACGCCATACTCCTTCAAGACAGCTTCGATGTCCTTGGCTTTCCGCGTCAGAGACCAATCGATCATATATTTCAAGAGCACGTTGTTGCGCAGCATGCCGATTGCGAGGTCGAATTCGAGCGGACCTCGTTTTCCCACATGTTCACGGGTTGGATGGTCAGCGGCGCTCCCTTCATCTTCGGCAGCCAGCCTGCGAACGGCCCCCAGACCGCGGCCAACATCGAGTTCGCCGTTGATGACCTTCTCCACCTGTTTCCAGGGCTGGTTCTCCTCGACCATATCCGTGTTGTAGGCGATTACGTGCAGGTCGAGGTTACCGTACCCGCGACGGGTCAAGGACTCGCGAATTCCAGAATGCTGAAAAAACCCCGACGCGCAGCGACTTTATTTTGAGTCATCCAAGCTGTCGAACGAATAGTTGCGATCGTTGCGATAGGCCAACACGTAGGTGGTCCGGTAAACCGGCTCGGTCGTCAGCAGCGCCTGAAGCTCGACAGGCATGTCGAGCAGGATATCGCACTCGTCATTCTGAAAGGTTTCGCGCGTCAACCCTCGCTCATGATAGGGCCGCCAGAAATAGTCGACGGTGGCACCGAGGTCGGCGGCAATAATTTCGATGATCTTGTTCTGGTAGCCTTCCCGCTTCTCGTTCGATTGGGGCATGTTGCCAGGGTCGGCGCAAACCCTGAGACGCTTGATCTTGCGGTTGCGCGCCTCAGCCTTCGCGCCGTGTGCTCGGCGTGGGTGAGGTCATCGAACGATTTGTCCTTCGTGTATGCGCGCAGCTCCTTGTCTGCGAGGCTTTGTCCGGCAGTCATGGCAAGCGCAGCAGCAGCGATGACGACGCGCGTAGCCCAGCGAACTGAACTCATTGGCTTCTCCGGTTTGAGAAACGATATAACGTTGCTGATTGCGATCGATCTAGCGCACGGATCGCCGGACGCCTACGGGACGCTTTCCCGAAAAATGGCATTTACTGGCTACGGACCCTGCTTAAACGAGCATCGCCAGGCGCTCGCGACAAGCGCCGGGCGACAACTCATAAACCGCTGCTTAGTCAGAGACGCGGAATGTGTAGAGCTCGCCACCCTGCGGGATCTTATCCAGACCCGTAGCCTTGGCCATGGCCGTGGCGCCGATCGCGCCAAACTTGTCGTCCATGTCGAGGCCAGCGGTCACAGGGATGCCGATCCAGCCGCCGAGACCGGCGAAGATCGACACGTACTGCTTGCCCTTCACCTTGTACGTGATCGGGTTGCCGATGATGCCCGAGCCGAGCTTTTTGCTCCACAGAACCTTGCCTGTGTCACGGTCAACGGCACGGAAGTGGCCGCTCTTAGAACCGTAGAACATCAGGCCGCCGTCGGTGACCATGGTGCCCGACCAGTTCGGATAAGGATCCGGGATTTCCCAGTCGGCCTTGCCCGTTACGACGTCGAACTTCTTGATCTTACCTGCGATGCCAGGCTTCTCGGGATACATGTACACGTTGGCGAACACGTATACCGTGCCCTGCTGGGTGTGAGAACGCTCTTGCGGTTCGTCCTCCATGCACCAGTTGTTGGTCGGGCAGTAGAACTTGTTCGGCTCCTTGGGGTCGACCGAGCACGGCTGCTGGTCCTTACCGCCCATGGCGGAGGGGCAAGCCGGCGTATTGACGCCCACGGCGAAAGGAGAATGCTCCTTCACCTTGATCGGACGACCCGTCTTGAGGTCGACCTTTTCAGCCCAATCCACCGTCACGAACTTGCTGGCGCGCAGCAGTGTGCCGTTGTCCGGTCGTGAACGTAGGAGAAGCCGTTACGATCGAAGTGCACGAGGGCCTTGTACTTCTTGCCATCGACGTCGAGGTTATCGACGAGGATGTTCTCGTTCACGCCGTCATAGTCCCACTGGTCGAACGGCGTCATCTGATAAGCCCAGACGACCTCACCGGTATCGACCTTGCGGGCGAACGTGGTCATCGACCACTTGTTATCCCAGGAGCCGTCGTTGCACTTCTCGTGAGTGAGATCGGCACCCTTGTAGCCGCAGCGATAAGACGGCGACCAGTGGCCGGGGTTGCCGGTCGACCAGAAGATCATCTTGAGTTCGGGATCGTAAGAACCCCAAGCCCAGTAGGCGCCGCCGCCGATCTTCCACTCGCCTTCCGGATGCTGCTCCTGGCCTTCACGGCTAGGATACGTGCGGATGCCAATGTCGGTACCGGCCGTGCCGAAGTGCGGGTTGGCCTTATTGGAGTCCGGCGTCAGGCACACATCCTTGTCCGAACCGGTCGAGTGGCACTTCCAGACCTCCTTGCCCGTCTCCCAGGTCGTAGGCCGTCAGACGGCCCCGAGCGGCGAATTCATCACCGCCGAAGCCCGCGATCACGAGGTTCTCTGCCACGAGAACCGGACCCGTGATGGTTTCGCCCTTTTCCGGGTAGGCGTGCTTGACGACCCAGATTTCCTTACCCGTGGACGCGTCCAGCGCGATCACGAAGCCGTCGAGCGTGTGATAGACGATCTTGTTGGCGACGTAGTTGACGCCGCGATGAACGGTGTCGCAGCACGCGCGGGGCACTGCCGACTCGTCGCGGTCGGTCTTCTTGACATAGTTCCAGACTTGAACCGGGTTATCCGGATCGGAGAGGTCGAGTGCCTGGACAATGTTGCACTTCGACATTTCAGGCAGCCCGACGAGAAGAACATCATCGGCTTGCCGTTGTGCTCGACAACGACCGGCTGACCTTCATGACCGCGTAGCGCGCCAGTCGACTGCGACCAGGCATACTGGAGCTTGGCCACGTTGTCCTTGTTGATGTCTTTCAACTGGCTGTGGCGATGCAGCTTGTTGTTCTGCCCCGGCACGCTCCACCAGTTGTGATCTTGCGAGCGCTTCTCGATTTCGGCATTCGCGAGCGCCGATCCCGAGAGGCCCACCGCCGAAGCCAACAGGCTCACGGCGAAAGCCAACCTTCTAACCTTCATCTGCGTCTCCTCTTTTGTTCGGCTCCGCTTCGTCCCGAGAAAGGACGCGCGAAAGCCGTAAGCGGTCATGACCGAAGGGGCGCGAGTGGCATGGAAGCCGGAGGAGGAAGCGCGTTGGCGTCGTAACCCGTGCGATCCGTCAGTCATGACGGGGCAGACGCTAGGATTGCAGCAATGCGGCTGCGACGGGACAAACGCCCATTCTACTGCAGGCACCTTCCCACTCACGAAAACTTGAAATTATCTCGCAAAAATAAGGGCATATGATCACGATCAAGCATCCAAAATTGGAGATCTGGTCGGGACGACGTCCCTATTGAAATTGCGAGAAGTGGCAAACGCGGGCTTGATTACTCAAGTTGCAGCTCTGAGCTCCAACTCGCGTCAGATGATTTTCAATTCGGCGGCAACGCGGACCATCTCCGACGCCGTGCGTGCGTTGAGTTTCGAACGCATCGCCGCGCAATCGGTCGCGACTGTTTTGTAGCAAACGTCCAATTCATCCGCGATTTCAGCCATGCTCTTGCCGCGTACGAGCGCCTTCAGGATCAAAATCTGGCGATCGCTCAGCATCAAGGCACGGCGGGACTGATCGACGCGCAGAAGTGCGATTTCCTGCAACAAGTCCGCCGGGAGCCAGCGCTTCCCATTGCTTACCGCATAAACGGCGTCGCGCAGTTCCTCCGGATCTCCGCTCTTGCTGACGTATCCGAGCGCGCCACTCTCGAGGGCTTGCATCGCCAGAACGGGCGCATCGCTCATCGTGAACACGATGACTTTGGCCTTTGCCAGTAACGAAAGCTCCCGCGCAAGATCGAGACCGGAACCATCGGGAAGGTTGATGTCGATGACGGTAACAGCCGGCTGCTCGACGTATTGCGCCCGCCGGCCTTCTTCCACTGTCCGAGCAGCCGACAGCTGCACATCCGGATCGTCCGGCAAACATCGCACGGCAGCCCGCAATGACGATTGAGTGATCTTCAATCACCAGGACTTTCAAATCACGATCCTCCAAGACATTCTAATAACGTCGTGCGTAGCGGGGCGACGCGATCACCGTCAAGTTCAGCGCAACGAAGGCCGCCGTTCGGGAAAATATCCATCTGCCATCGGGCAATTTGAGAATTCATGTCACTCAAGCTTCGTCTCAACCTCGCGCTAGGCTTTGTCCTTGCACTCGCCATCGCATCGGATGGCCGCAGCCCTTCTCATCGATTCAGGGCCCCGCCTTCGCAATGAAATCGAGAGCAGCTTGCGGGTGACGGAGGAAGTCGTCCGATCTTCGATTGTGTCTCTCGAAACCGCACCTCATCCCGAAAGTGCTCTTTCCGCGCTTATCAGAGGGTTGCAGAACCAGCGTCACGTCTCGGTGGTGCTCGCCTCGCGCATGCCCGAGCGCGGCAACATCATTCCTAGCGCCCGAAAGCCCGGTGCCAGCCTTTCAGCCTGGATGCTGGCGGAAGAACCGAGCGTCATTCGAGTTCCAGTAACTGTAAAAGGCCAAGACTTGGGAACGATCCTCATCGAAGGCGATGGCACAGACGAGATGCAGGAGGTGTGGGAAACGGTCGAACGGATCGCGATCTACGGCGCGATCTTCGCGATCTGCGCGTTCAGCGTCACCTCGTTATTGATCCGCTCGGCACTGCAACCCATCGACCAATTGCATGACGCTATCACGCATCTGGAAGGCGGTGACTTTGACGTCGATGTGCCGACCAGCGGCTCGGCCGAGATCGCGGGCATTTGCTCCCACATCAACTCCTTGGCCACGGCCCTCGGCCGCGCGCGGGATGAGAACCGACGGCTGTCCACCTCCATTGTTCGCATCCAAGATGAAGAGCGCCGCGAACTTGCCCGCGAACTGCACGACGAACTGGGTCCACATCTGTTTTCCCTGCGCGCTTCCGGATCGGCATTGAAGGCGTTGATCGAAAAGGGGCAGATCGATCCCCAACGGATCAAGCGCGACGTGCAGACGATGATGGATAGAACCAACGTCCTTCAAGAACAAACCGCCGTGTCCTGCAGAGGCTAAGTCCGGCAGGTTTGCAGGAACTAGGCCTTGTACCGGCTCTAGAAGCACTGGCGGACAGCTGGCGGTCTGACCAACCCGGAACGGAACTCGATCTCACCCTGAATATCACCGGCCAGCATCTCGATCAGACAACCAGCCTCACCGTGTACCGCGTCGTCCAAGAGGGCCTGACGAACGCCTACCGCCACGCAAGAGCCACGCGGATTTCGGCGAACATTATGATTCGAGATACACCCAGAAGAGAGATCGCCGTCGTCATCAGCGATAACGGAGACGGCATCGCAGGCCCACCAGAAGATGGCTTCGGCTTGCGGGGGATGCGTGAGCGTGTGGGCGCACTGGGAGGCCAATTGACGATCGGCCAGCAACGCTCGGGCGGCACCATCGTGCACGCAACCATCCCGCTTTCGTCAACCTGATACGTCGATCACAGAGAAAGTTGCGCGAGTGTGTTCTGCCGAACACGCAAAAGTGCGTCTCAGCGACCCTTTCAGGAACCATTCCTACCACTTATCCGAAATTTGCGAATTTACGCCCGGCCGCTCTTTGCCGAGTTCTAGATCACCGGCGGGTTGAGTTTCACAGTCTCGGCTTCCGTTCACTTACACCGCATCGGCTGCAACTCAGCCATCAACGACGGCGCGCTTACCGGCGCGGCGAACGATGGGGTTTGCGTGAGGGCATCTGAATGACAGACGCGCGGGCGCACGATTGAACAAAACGACGACACGGGGGACCCGAGAGAATGAATATGAAATCGAGCGTCAGCTGGCTGGCTGTTGCGGTAGTCGCCTATGCCCCCTCGGCATTCGCTCAGCAATCGCCTCCAACCGCGGCTGGATCTTCGGTTCCCGAGGTGGAGGTTCAGCAGCAGCAACCGCCCCCGGCCCAACCCAAGCCCGCGACCGCGAAGCCTAAGCCCAAGCCTCAGCAGCAGTCGGCCCCTGCGTCGGTGCCGGCGCCCCAGCCGCCGCCTGTCGCTGTGGCTCCACCTGAACCTTTCAATCCAGCGACCATCCTCCCCAACTCGCCGTATGGATCGCCGGCCGCGACCGGTGCTGCGGCGCGTGCTGAGCAGTCGGCAGTCTCACCTGTGAACCCGACGCAGATCATTCCGTCGAACTTGGACGGATACTCTGCGGCCGCGACGAACATCTCGGCTCAGGATATTGCAGAGAACCGCCCGGCCAACATCAACGAAGCGCTGACGCGGGTTCCCGGCGTCATTCTCATCACAGATGATGCAGCGGCAGTACACGGAGGCATCGGCATCCGTGGCGCCCCCGCCCGCCGATCGCGCAAGATGCTCGTGATGGAAGACGGCCATCCGGTGAACCTTGCCTTGTGGCTCGATCCCTCCGTCCACTACTGGGGTCCGATCGAACGCTTCGAAAACGTGGAAGTGATCCGCGGCACGATTATCAACCACGGCCCACAACAACAACTTCGGCGTCATCAACGCCCGAAACATCTCTCCATTCGGACCTGACGAAACCGTCGTTAGCGCCGCGATTGGCTTCACCCGAACCGAACGCGGGACGTTCTTGCCGATTGATGAGATCGAAGACGACGGCGAAATCGAATTCGATCCCGCGAATGCTGTTTCGAGAGACGATCGGACCGACCTTTCCTACCGCTGGCACGTACACACGCGCCAGAGTGTGGACAACGTTGGGCTTGTCGCATCCTACACCGGCGCCAACGTTCAGGGGCTTTGGGACACCGAGCAACTTCGCTTCAACGACTTCTATGGCGCGCTCGGCTGGAAGGGTTCGAGTTCCGATCTTGTCGTATCATCGATGTATGCGCGTCAGCGCGACAACTATGACGAGCAGAACTTCTTAGGCGAAGCGGAAATCGATACGACCGACGAAGACACCGCGGAAGCCGTGGCGAATGAGGTGGCTGGTTTTGCCGAAAATCAGTTCGAGCTGCTAAAGCACTGCAAGACGTGCTTTGCGCCGGCTGCAGGCTTGAACAATTACAATGGCGACATTTGGCGCGGTCAGATCGTCCATAATGCCTATCTGGACGACGACACGACCATCACCTCGCGCGTCTACGCCGGGCAGCATCGCCGTGACCGGTACCAGCTGAACGCCTATGACTCAAATCCCAATGGATCAGCGGGTGGTGCTGGGCCTGTCGTCGAGACTGATCCGCTGACAGGCGAGAGCGAGGTATTCTTCGGCGAAGACACGATGTTCGGGCGCCTACGCACATTCCGCCACGTCGGCGCCGAAGTGCGAGGCGAGTGGGCGAACAGGAGTTTTCTTGGCTTCAGTCAGGATATTCAGGCGGGCCTTCGCTATGAGTATCAGGACATGACAAACCGCAACTTCATTGGTGCGGAAGACGAGATCCTGAAGAGCGGCGACAAGACCGGCCAAACGATCTTCGATCGTGAACTGGACGCCAACACCGTCTCCGCGTTTCTCCAGACCAACGTCAAAGTTGCTTCCGACTTCAATGTCGTTCCGGGCATCAGGTTCGAGTGGTACGAAGTCGGCCGGCGCAACCGTGTCGTGGCCCGCGAGGAAAGCGAAGCAGGCGGGAGCGATGACCCGGCATGTGCTCCATTTGGGCCCGAGTGCCTGTCGGTCGACGGCATTCTCCTCAATCCCGATCCAGCCACTGAACGCTTTAGCAACTTCGCTGCTCTGCCCGGCATCGCATTCGCCTATACAGGCCTCAACCGCACGACCGTGTTCGGTGGCTACCACCGCGGGCTGACCACGCAAGTCCTTCGTAACGAAGATTTCCCGGGCGAAGAAGAAATCGGCGATAACTTCAACTTAGGCTTACGGTCGTCCGCAGCCAAAGGACTCGATTTCGAAGTCGTCGGCTTCTACCAGATGATCCAGAATTACCAATTCGGGGCATCTTTCAGCAACGTCGCTGGCGACCGGTCGTTCGGCATCGCAGACCGCGTTGACATCGGCGGCGTCGAATTAGCGGGCCGCATAAATTCGCAGCCGTTCACCGGCGGCTCGCTCAACTTCTTCGGCGAAGCCAACTACACCTATTCACGAGGCGTCTTCAAAGATTTTAGCGTCACAGACCCGGGCACAGGCGACGTAACCGTCTTTGACGGCAATCGGATTCCCGAGAGCCCACTCAGCGTCGCCGCTCTGACGATTGGCGTCGAACAGAAGACGGGTTGGCGTTGGGACGCCAGCGTGACATGGACCTACCGCGGCGCCTTCTTCACAGACGAAGCGAACACTCCGTTTGGCTTGGAGGCGAAGTCGAGTGCGATGCCACGGAATGCGAAATCGAGGAAGCGGGTGAAGACGGTCAGGTACCGTCTGTGTGGCTGCTCTCGGCGCGCGCCAATTTGGCTCTCGGCGATACGGGAGCCACAGTGTTCGTGTCCGGCGACAACCTACTAGACGAGTTTTACATCTCGGATCGCGAAGACGGCATGAAGCCCGGCCTCGGCCGCACGATTTGGACGGGATTCAGCTATAAGTTCTAACCATCGCGCCTTCTGACTCCCGTCTGCGGCACGAGGTACGGCGGCTCCTCCACCAGGACGGAGCCGCCGACATTTTGCAACGTGCTGCAAGCTATTGCGCAGCTGCAATCTGTTGGCACACGGCCGGCATCTGCCGCTGAGAGGTATAGTTCAACCTCGAAAACTGCCCATGATCCGTCTCAGTTTTGAGCGTACCGGTCGAGATTATGAATCTAAAATTGGGTGCACGAGAAAGATCGACCCGCAACAAACGCGCTTGCTCCTCGAGAAAGCCGATGAATTCGGCGTCTTCTGCTTCGTCGGCAAAGACACCGACTACGGTGGATTTCAATCCGAGCCGCTGCTCAAGCCGATCCGCGAGACCGCCAGGCAGCGCCGCGTGCGCATAGCCTGGAATCACGGCCAGCTTGCCGCCGCCGTTGCTCATCATTTGCGTCTCGATGTATGCCGCCAATTCGTCATCGTGCGAGAACCTCTCCCGCATGATCGCCGCGTCCCGATCTTCTTTTGACACTTTCTGGTCGAGCCCATAGCGAAGCCACGTCACCGAATGCAGTTCGGCGAGGCAACGGTAAACGGGATCATTAAAGGTTCGAAATCCACCCAGCGGATTATTGAAATCATAGAAGATCGGCTGGATTCCATATCGCTTGGCGAGCAAGACCCTGCCGCGCCATCGCGGTTGCAACCCGGTGCTGCGTCTTCTCGCTCTCTTCGCCGGGATGATCCGGATCGACGAAGTGCCACCTGCTGGAACGGATCACATCCTGCGCAAACGCCTCGACATCCGCTTCTGTATCCACACCCATGGCTTGCCGCCCGAGTACACGCGGCATCTCGATGGCAACGAAGCGCACGCCGCTGTCTGCCAATTGTGCGAAAAGAACGTCTGACGAGAAAAAGCTAACACGTGCCGCAACGCCGTGCTTCACGTCACCGAGGATGACGAGTTCGTTTTGGGCAAGAACATCCTTGAGACCATCGGGCGGTCGACCAAAGTTAGCTGACACGACCGTTATCCCCAGGCCGAGCGCCGTGAGAACTGCCCCGAGACTTGTGAGCCTGCGCGCCACGTTCCCCCCTTGGGTGTGACCGAACCACCATCCCCGAGTCGGGCTGTGAGTATGACCGAGCCATCGCACCGCACAAGGAAGTTTTCTCGGCAAGCAATGCACAAATTCACATCAGTTTGGGGACCAGCCAGCACCGCGCCATTTGTGTGACCTGCACAGTAGTTGCGCCGGCTATTTGTGACCATTCGCGCTTGCAGTTAGCTGCCCGTTTGCAGCCATCGCGTCGGAACAAACTGGCGCACCCACGAGGATGGCCCCGTTGAGTACCTTGAACGGATTCCGCATATGGGCAGAACCTCACAGAAATCAGATCGCTATTTCAACTACATAGGTGTTCGCAGTTTCATTCTGTCCGGCGCGCCATCTACGTACAGAACTGCGAACATGAGGGCCGTCTCCGCGGCCGGACGCCCAAGAGCGATCCTACGCCACGCCAATTTCTGTACTTTTGAGGCCTCTAGCGATTGTCGCGCTTAGCCTGCGCAACTTTTGCTGCCTGACGAAGTCGGCCCAACTCCATCGGGCGGATCAGGTTTTCGCTGCGAATATTTGGTTTGTTGCGCATTCCTTCGTGTGCGCGTCGGGCGTTGAAGGACACTTCGCGGCTATTTGCAGACTCGTTTTTGAGTTCAAGCGCTCGGTGGGCATTCTCCACGAGTGTAAGGCGCGCAGTCATTTTCCGCCGGCGTTCAATTTCGCTGTTGAGACGCCGTGTGGCCATCGCAAGAACCGCAAGCTTCAGCTTGGAACCTTCCTCGGCGCGACACGCGGCTGCGCCTTTAGGCGTTGCCTTTCCGCGCATTTCACGACGTCGACGGCTTGCTTCTGTCCGTGCACGATTACGCCGGTCGCGCACCAGCTTCACCAGGTTGCGCAATTCCTCATCCGAAACTTGCTGAACGTCCGGGTGATGCGACTTACTGACAAGCTCATGCTCGTCAGAGCTCAGTGCGCGGGCTTCTTGCTTCTTTGTAATGGCCATTGAGGAACTCCATCAGCATCAAAAGTCATCAGCGCCTCACTTGTGGACTTATACACAGCACGGCGATGACGGACCATCTTGTTTGGGATTACTGCCGTCCATTTCGCTTCGAGGACTAAGAAACAACCAATCGCCTAAAGCGAACGCGTCTGACTACCGTGGTGGCTCCAGTTCACGAGGGACAGATCGATAGGCCGCGATGCGATCAGATCGCTATCTCAACTACATAGGTGTTCGCAGTTTCATTCTGTCCGGCGCGCCATCCCAACGAGAGGAGTCGGTTGAGGGCCAGAAGCAGACAACAACTCGCGTCGCTTCTGGTTTCGACGTAACAGCAGATGTCCGAGCACCATCGAGTTTTTCAGACGATGAACGCACCAACGCGAGTCAGAAGCCAAAAGGTTGCTGCCGCACCGATGCCGTAAGCAATTGCCGTACGCAGTGGCAGAAGTGGATTTCGCGCCACGGTAGTTGCGGCTCGGTGCAGTGTCACCATGCCCGCAACGAACACCAGCTGACCTATTTCCACTCCCAGATTGAAGGTAAGGAGCGCCAGCGGCACGTCTCTGTGCGGCAAGCCAATCTCCTTCAAGGCCCCTGCGAAGCCGAAGCCGTGCAGAAGGCCGAAGCTGAAAGCAACGACCCAGGGATAAGCTTCAGACAGCCGCCGTTCGCCGGGTTTCATCAGCAAAAGCTCGCGCGCGACGAAGGCGATCGAGAGCGCAATCACCGCCTCGACCGGAGCCTGCGGCAGTGAAAAATAGCCCAGAGCTGCCCCTGCGAGGGTGATGCTGTGAGCGACCGTAAAGGCGGTGATGGTCTTCACCAGCATCCACGGGTCGCGGATCAACAGCATCAGGGCCAGTACGAACAGCAGATGGTCGATGCCGCTCAGAATGTGTTCGACACCGAGCAGAAAGTAGGTATGCGCGACCTCAAAAAAGGTCTGTGCGCCTTTGAACGTCAGCGATGGCTGCTCCGGCGTGAGACGCTCCACTTCAACCGAGCCATCGGCCCAGGAGATGCGGGCCAGGACGTCCGTCAGCGTGTTGCGCAGGCCATCGATGGTGACCGCTTGACCCTTGAGCCCGCCCTCGCAGGCAACCTGCCACCGCTCGAAATACGCGGCATTCTCGATCGCCGTCGCGGGTTCGGTGAGATTGCGACAGTTGGCGGGCAGCTTGGGGTAAAGACCTAAGCGGCGATCCCCTGCGGCCGGAACTTTCCAGAGAACGGCGAAGTGGCCGGGCGGGCCTTCTGACAATTCGAGATAGGCGGGGCGGAGTTCGTGCGAAGCACCGGGTCGGGCCAGCGCGAAGCAAAGCAGCAGGAAGGTGAGAAGCTGCGTCACGGCGATGCACTCGCCGGTGGCGAGAAAGGCTCGATCGTGAC
Organism: Ottelia alismoides; assembly: GCA_037367405.1. Taxonomy (NCBI): domain Eukaryota; kingdom Viridiplantae; phylum Streptophyta; class Magnoliopsida; order Alismatales; family Hydrocharitaceae; genus Ottelia; species Ottelia alismoides. The sequence goes on along the minus strand of JAZKJV010005564.1, from coordinate 22,829 downwards.
CTTGTAGCGCTTGAGGAGTTCGTCCAGCTTTCGGCGGGTCAACGCGTTCCTCATGTCATTCTGCCATTCGCGTGCGACCTGCTGACGGATATCGGCTAACGCCGGCAGGCGGCTGGGTCTCTGGTCGGTCACTTTCACCAAATGGAGGCCGAAGGAGGATTGAATGGGGCCCTGCCAGTCACCCGGCTGCAGAGCAATCACGGCAGCGGCGAACTCATCGCCGAAATGCTGCGCGACGCCCCGGCGGTTCGTGAGCAGTATGGAGTATGGAAGCAGCGTGAGGTCGCCTGCGTCCGAGGCGGACGTGGCATTCTTCCTCAACGACGCTAGGATTGCCTCGGCATCCGCCTGCGCGGCAGGACCCCGTTTCTGGGCATCGAGATAGACCTGCTCGAAGGCGATGCGCGGGGACTCCTGGAACTTGTCTGGATGAGAGGCGAGATAAGCGGAAAGATCGGCGTCAGTGGCGGGCTTGGCCTCCGCCTCTGCATCGTTCAGGAATTCCATCTTGCTGCGTAGGCGACGGCGGATGACGGTATCGTCCTTGTCGATCCCAAGGCGCATTGCCTCGCGCACGTACACCTCTTCCTTGACGTAATCGTCGATCAGGCCCTTCAGCTCATCGGCTGTAGGTGGGCGCTGCCACGTGCGGGCGAAGATTGTTGCTATCTGTTCAATCTTCGACGATGTGACGTCGATGGACTCGTCCGTCGCAGCCTGTCCCGAGAGGAAGCCGTAAGCCGCGAAGATAAGCCCAGCCAGAAGCAGGAAGTGGACGAGTGGCTCGCGAATAATGCGTCCGATCATTCACTCACTCTGTGGCATGTACCAGTCTCAGGCTACAGCAGGCTCCGACATCGTAAATCTCGACCATCCGCGTGCCGCGCACGAGCGGCAAAAGCGTACTGTTTTTGGCGCGCCCGGTACGGATCCGCTGGCTTTCGCCCGCTAAACTGAACGACGGTGCGATGAACGGCCGGGCGGCTAATGACAACAGCCCGGCCAAGACGAAAACACTCTACTGGCCAGAAGGAGCATTCGCGGGCGGGTTCATTTGCGGAGTTGCACCGCTCATACCCTTTGTTGCCGGTAGTGTTCCTTGATCACCCATTCGCTTCTGCGCGCCGACTTGGGCCGGATCCGTTGCGCCCATTTCCGGGGCCGCACCTTTCTGTGTCGGAGGAAGCTTGCCCTCATCGCCCATCGTCTTTGGTGGAGCAATTGGCGCCGGACGATCTTCAGCCACTGCCGGCGTCAAGATGGATCCGATAAAAATGACGGCCCCGAGAGTCGACAATCCAGTTTTCATTTGCGCGTTCTCCCATTTACATAGCGTTTTTATACTTTCTATCGGGCGTCGCTGCAGACAACCCGAAACCGTGCATCGTAAGGTAATCCGCCCATCAGCTTTTGATATTGATCAAGCAGATATCCGAAGGCAGATAGGGGCGAGCGAAAGATTGATGCGTGAACTGTAAAAAGGAAGCGAATTAGAGAAGTTGATCGTAATGGATTAGTCCTGTCTAGTACGCTAGCCTAATTAACAGTAGCGAGAGACAAGTGAGGAAGCGAAATGCTGAAACAATATCATCGCGTCGCGCGGACTGCGTTGATGTCGGGACTCGTTTCTCTCATGCCCTTTGTGGCATTGGCCGAGCCGGAAGGCGAACTGAAGGTCGAGGATCTATCAAAGACCACGCACTACTCGCCCTACGCGTTCCGGAAATTTCCCGACCAAGTGCTCTTCGGCGACATGCATATCCATAGCAACCTCTCGCCGGATGCTGGACTGCTGGGAACCTCTCTTTCACCTTCCGACGTGTATCGCGCTGCACGAGGGGAGACAGTCCTGTCGAACACCGGACAACCATTCCGGCTCGTTCGCCCTCTCGATTTTCTTGTCCTCACCGATCATGCGGAGGCGATGGGACTCGCGTCGATGATCCGTGAATCCAATCCGGTTCTGATCGCGTCCAAGCGTGGGCGAGAGATATGGGAAGGGTTCAATGGCGGTCCGGAAAGGGCGATGAAGGCGTTCGGGACGCTCCTTCAATATACCGAAGTTGGAAAGGACCCGTTCAGCGACATCGACATGGCGGGGTCGATCTGGCCGGACTTCGTGAAACTGGCCGATACCTATAATCAACCGGGTGTCTTCACAGCGATGACCGGCTTCGAATGGACGTCGCAGCCTAACGGCAATAACTTGCACCGGATAGTGGTCTTTGCCGACGGCGCTGACAAGACCAGCCGCGTGCGTCCCTTCTCGCTATTCGACAGTCAGGATCCCGCGAAACTGTGGGACTACATGGAGCGCTATGAAGCCCTCACGGGTGGCCGCGTTTTCGCACACGTCCACAACGGAAATCTCTCGAATGGATTGGCGTTTACTGCCGCCACATTCGACGGCACTCCGATGGATGCGGCTTACGCAGCCCGCCGATCGAAGTGGGAGCCGATCATGGAAATCACCCAGATGAAGGGCGACGGAGAGACTCATCCGTATTTGTCCCCCGACGATGAATTTGCAGACTTCGAGCGCTGGGACGTGAGCAATCTCACCGGATCGGCGCCAAAGAAGCCGGAAATGCTCCGCTATGAATACGCAAGATCAGCTCTTCTAACCGGGCTTGAAGTGGAAGCGAAAGTGGGAGTGAACCCTTACGACTTCGGGTTCAACGGAACGACCGACTCACACACGGGCCTAGCGTCGAGCGGCGAGGAGAATTTCTTTGGCAAGTTTGCCGGTACCGAACCCAAAGCGGATCGCCACAACCGCGAAGTCATTCCTGCAGCTGATCCGAAGCTCAGGATCATCACCGCTCAGGAGTCGGCATCGGGCCTGACGGGTGTTTGGGCACACGAAAACACGCGGGATGAGATTTTTGACGCTCTGTTACGGAAGGAGATCTTCGCAACGACCGGTACCCGTCTGCGCGTTCGCCTCTTCGCAGGCTGGGATTTCAAGCCAGGCGATGAACTCGTACCGGATTTTGCCGGACTTGGTTATACGCGGGGTGTTCCGATGGGCGCACGGATGTTGCCCCGTTCAGACAGTGCCTCGCCCACATTCATCGTGCGCGCGCAGCGCGATCCGGACTGGGCAAACCTCGACCGCATCCAAATCATCAAGGGCTCGATCGGGGCCGACGGGAAAGCGAAAGAACAAATTTACGATGTAGCCGTCTCAGGCGACAGGAAAATCGGAGGCGACGGTCGGGCGCGCGCATCGGTGGGCAGCACGGTGGATATCAAGACTGCAACGTTCACCAATACGATCGGCGCCCCGATGCTGGCCGCTTACTGGCGCGACCCGGATTTCGATCCGGCTCAGCGGGCCTTCTACTATGTTCGCGTTCTGGAAATTCCGACCCCAAGATGGACCACGTACGACTCGGTCTTTTTCAAGGTTCCCTTGCCAGAGCGCGTGCCACCGACAGTCCAAGACAGAGCCTATTCTTCGCCAGTGTGGTACTCGCCGTCACGCTAGCAGCACTAGCGAGGAGGCGGATGGGGTCCTGCCTTTAAGGTAGACCAGCATCACGTCCTAGTTGGGTCAAGAGTGAGCTTCGCCAACCGCTCTCAGCAGGTCCGGTTTCCCTTCAACAGCGTGCATGATGTCCTCTCATGGCCGCTTCTCACTAGGCTGCCGACGTCGAGGTGCGTTGAGCAGGAGTTGGCTGAGGGCCATCCGCGTCGCCCCTCAACCTCACGACGTCTGGGGTGCAGAGGTTGCAGACTTCAGACGTATTACCGGCGAAGCGCTGAAGCTTACCTTAATCAATTCCGCTTTCCGTGCATGAGCAGCCGGATTACCGCCGTTAGCTTTGGCGCCATTTCTGGACGACGATGCTGACGGATCATCCGTCATTTTCTGGGATTGTACCGTGTGCCGAGCCACGACTGCGTTCAGCGTTATAAGTTCTTTCGTGAGAGCGACCTATACCAACGCATGTCGGGATCCTTTGGGATTTGCGTCGCGCTGGAAGCGCTTGGCAAGACCGAGATGACGCCGTCAATCTTTCATATATTGTTGTGCAGCAGGCATCTGAGCGCGGCAAGCGTTGGTAAGCGTTGCCTTGTTCTTCGCCAGACAGTCATAAATGCGGCCTCCACCCGCAGAGACTTTCGAGCAGTATTGTAGGATATCACTCGAGCAGGTCTTCGCCAGCTGCTTCAGTGCTTGCATACGGACACCCAGTTCATCAGAACCCAAGTATGCCGTTAGCCTGCAGCGCGCCGATATCTTGTCTTCGTATGCGATCAAGCAAGCTACGATCCGATCGGATCCAGGTGTCACATTTGCACAATATGTCTTGATCTCAGAGGCGCAGTCGGCCGCCAGGTTGTTTTGCTGTCCAACGGCTGCTGAAGATGCCACGAGAGCCGCTAATGCAGAAAGGTTGGCGATGTATTTCTTCCTCATGGCTCTCTCCCGGAGAGGTTGGCAACGGCACAGTCTCAGTTGTACTGTCGCTCCAACTGTATCATTACCGAAAAAGCACGGAACTTATGCTCTAGGCCCCGGTCCATATCGCCGACTGCGTTTCCCGCAAAGTGCATAGTGAACGGTACCTTGAGCCATACTGCCTAATCCTAATCGCGTCGAGGGACGTGAAGTTGAAGTCGAAGCGCCAGTCATCGGCAAACCGCCAGCGCATGGCGAAGTAGGGAGCCGTCTCCGTGCCGTCGAGGCAGATCTGGGAGAAACGAACCCTGCCGCAGGTTAGAGCGCCTTCAGAGGTCGCATCGCCGTCGCGATGCTGGAAGATTGCGCCCGGTTCGAAAACCCAGTCTTTTGCCAGCGAAGGATTGATAACCGGCTCGGCCGCCCTGGCAGCCGGCGCCATTGCAAGGGCTATCCAGGCAAAACTCGCCACCTGAATTCGCGCGGCCCCGCCCAACATGCTGCTCTCCATGTGAAGGGAAGAGCCTACGTGGCCGACCCGACAACTTGATATGCAATTTCCGCCAAGACCGAGTAATGGCAAATCCTGTTGTGGAAATGCCACGTCGGACGGCGCCTGGCGGCGGAAATAGATGTTGCTCTCAGTTTGTGCAGTAATTGCCCTACAAGATGGGAGCCACGAATATGAGCGACGAGGCTATACGCATGTTTTTTCTGTTGTTCGCAGTCGGGATTGCGTTGGCCATGTTTGTCGGCTCTCTCGTCCTCATGGAAATTGGACGGCGACTGGGTGCGCGGAGACTGTCTGACGAAGGTAATGCAGCAATGGCTGGCCTGAGTGCTGTTGAAGGCGCCGTGTTTGCTCTGATGGGCTTGCTGTTGGCCTTCACCCTTTCTGGTGCGCTTCAGAGATTTGATGAACGACGAACTCTGATAATGGATGAAGCAAATGCTGTAAGTACGGCCTACTATCGATTGGGGATGCTTGATGAGCAGTCGAAAACCGAATTACGGGCGAAGTTGAAGACGTATCTCGAAGAACGCCTAAGACTGTATCGCATCCCGATCGGATTCTCAGTCATTGAGCACACATCAATTTATGACGCTGCGCAGCTTGATAAAATTTCACAGATACGAACCGAGGTGTGGGACGGTGCCGTCACGGCCTGTAGCCGGGCACCAACGACGTCTCCGTGCAACTTAATCCTTCCAGCGCTCAACGCGGCGTATGAAGCCGCACGAAGCCGGGCAGGCGCTAATGAGCGGCATCCGCCAAGGATTATTTACTTCATGCTGTTCGCTCTGGGTCTCGGTGGTTCACTGCTTGCGGGATTTGGCATGGGAGCCGCCAAAAAGCGAAGTCTCGTACACATGGTCACATTCTCGGCAGCTATGTCTCTGGCCCTTTACATCATCACCGATATGGAGTTCCCGCGCCAGGGTTTGATCACGGTAGCTTATTTCGACGAGTTCCTCGACCAGGTGTTGCTTTCGATGAAGTAGGCAGTGCGGCCCGATGTTCAATTGCACCAACACCACCCGCTTCTGTGCTTCTGCATCCGTCTCGATGTATCGCCGGGTGCTAAGACGGTTATTGCAAGGCAGCATCTGCACGTCACTTCACGAGCCGCCAAGTTCGCTGTCGGAGAATGGAGGTGCGCTGTTTTCCTATAAGTTGACGCAGTGATCGCGTCAACGAGCCGGCTCATTAGCCTGAGTGACATGAGTTGCCAGTAACTTGGACGTTGAAATCATTGATCCATCGAACCGGACTTCCGGCTTTGGAACGTTTTGCATGACATCCTATCGTTGACGCCCGTTCGAAACGATCTCGGCATCATGGAAGGCGCAGTATCTCTTCACCTGCCGATGCTCAAACTACAGATAGAAAATGGTCGAAGCACCAATCTTTTAGGCTTTCGGATCCTAGGTCGGGGATTAGCGGCGGCAACGACATTCATTGTTGGGTTTTTGTGCTATCGGACGCTAGACTACGTGATGACCGCTTTAGGTAGTGAGGCAGCTACGTGAAGAACAGTAAGAGGCGATCGCCTGCTTTGCTTCAGGCAGCCATTGTGGCCATCCTATTGGTTTTTGACTTTGCATTATCGTCAGCACTGGCCGAGCCAAACCCTAGATTTGTTCTCCAGGATGTTCGCAAGCTTCTAGCAAACAAGTCAGGTCTTCCGCTCGACGTGCGCACTCAGGCCGCCCAGCTCGAGCAATACTATGGGCGCAAGGATGCTAAGATCCTTTGGCTGAAGTCAGACCGCAATCAAGAACTGATGTCGGCGTTGTCAGGACTGACCACGATCGGCGTGACTAATATGGAAGCTGCCCTCGCCCGCGTCGACATGCGCAAGCAGGCGCTCAAGAGCGACGACACCAGTATTCTCGCGCTTGTCGAACTCACATTCAGTGCGACGTTGATCGAAGCCGCACAGAAGTTGCGTCTCGGCCAGATGCACCTCTATCGCCAGAGCCTGCATCCGCGGACATTGCAGCGGTTCATTTATGGCGACCGTCTGCTGGCGCTCTGCGCTTCGGGTGAACCCCTCGCCCCACTGTTGACAAGCCTGGAGCCGCAGACTGCCCATTATCAGGCGATCCGTCAGAAACTGATCCAATACGTTGCGGTTCAAAGGAATGGCGGCTGGCCTGCTATTATGCCAGGTCCCGATCTGAAACAGGGGGATTCGGGGCCGCGCGTTGCTGACCTGCGCCAGAGGTTGCAGACCACCAACTACCTTCCTCCTTCTGCAACCCTATCGGACCAATTCGACGAAGCACTCGCGACCGCACTGCGGACTTTTCAGCGCCAGCATGCCATTCCAGCAACCGGCAACCTTGACCGGCGCACGCTGCTGACCCTCAACGTCCCCGTGGCCGATCGGGTCGCGCAACTGGCCACAAACTTGGAGCGCTGGCGGTGGTTCGAAGATATTTCAGCAGGAGACGTTTGGATCATCAATACCAGCGTTGCACGGCTTGAACTGCGTGCCCCTGACCGATTGCGGCAGGAATATGTGCTCAAGCTGGATGGCACGTGCCAGCAGCTTCCCGCGTTTGACTCTTCAATCGACCATGTTGACGTCAGTCCCTCTTATACGTTCCCGAAACCGATCGCCGCCCGATTTATTTTGCCGGCTCTGCAAAGCAAACCCGAAAGCCTCGATTCAAGTCTGACCATCTACGCAGACAATGACTTCAAGGGTGTCGCCTCGGTGGACTGGAAAAGCTATACCGAATCCAATTTTCCGTTCTCTGTAACGCAAAGTCCTGGCACGACGAATGTAATCGGCGAATTTCAGTTTGCGTTAAAAGACGATGCGAGGGTTTCGATCCATGGACGCCCCGCTTCGGGGCCCCGCCTCCCCGTGCCCCCCAATCTCTGGCCAGCGTGCGTCGCTCTCTCTGGAGGAGCAGATGCCGTCACGAGCCTCATGCGCGAGGCTGGCGTAGTACTTGCGCCCGCGGGCCATGCTGCAACCAAGTCCCGCCGCATCGATCTAAAAGCGCCGGTTCCAGTGATCTTCCTCTACGCCTCCGTATGGCTTGACCCATCAGGCGGCGTGGTGTTCGGCCCAGATCCCCTCGGGCGCGATCTACCTCTCTTTCGCAAACTCACGGCCACGCCGAGCAGCTAATAGGTTGACAGTATGACGATGAGCAATAGCCGTACCGCCGTACTGATCAGGTCGGTCGCAAGTCTCGCGAGCGTCTTGTCGATGGCCTTGTCGGCGGATGCTGCCACTCTCGACAATATCCGTTCGCGGGGCGTCCTGACTTGTGGGGTTAGTGAAGGCATTCCGGGTTTCTCTTCGAAAGCCGCCGACGGGACCTGGACCGGACTCGATGTCGACTTTTGCCGTGCACTCGCGTCGGCAATCTTCGGCGATCCGGCCAAGGTTTCGTTCGTGCCGACCTCTCCCGAGGACCGGTTCTCCGCGCTTGCGAAGCAAACCGTCGACATTCTAACGCGCAACACAAGCTGGACGTTTCAGCGCGAGGTCGAACAGAACGTCGTTTTTCCCGGCGTTCTCTATTTTGACGGGCAGGGTTTCATGGTCCCGAAGGAATTGGGCCTGACTTCAGCGGTGCAATTGAATGGCGGAAAGGTTTGCGTCTTGGCCAACACCACGTCGCAGGCGAACGCTGAAGCCTACTTTGCCAATTACGGCTTGACGGTCGAACTGCTCGAATTTGCCCATCGCAAGGAAGCACTTGACGCCTATCAGAGCGGGCAGTGCGATGCGCGAACCGCAGACCGGTCGGCGCTTTTCGGTGAGCGGCAACTCCTCGCTGATCCGTCGAAACACATGATCTTCACTGAGACGATCTCGAAGGAACCTCTGGGCCCGGTGGTTCTAGCGGGCGACGCGCAGTGGGCGAGTATTGTTCGCTGGGTCCTGTTCAGCCTGATTGCTGGGGAGGAACTGGGCGTCACCCGGGCGGCAATGCAAAAGGCCGAAGCAGCCGGACTGCCTGCCGACCAAGCTAGGTTTCTGAACAAAAGTGGCGAGCTCGGGACCAAGATTGGCCTGCCGCCAAACTGGGTCACGAAGGTCATCCAGGGGGTGGGCAACTATGCTGACCTATTCAACCGCAATTTAGGAACAGCGAGCGACATGGGAATGATGCGCGGAGCAAACGCGCTTTGGAAAGATGGCGGTCTTCTCTACGCTCCGCCTATGCCCTAATCGATTCTGCAAAGCGGCATATTCGTTCGGCCCATTGAACACCCCAAGTATTGCGACCGCCGTCAAAATCTATCGCGCTGTCTGCTAGACACACATCCCCCCCCGTGTCCGCCTTTGTATAATCTCACCCGCAGGTCTGCCAGCCGATCCTCCAGACGAAATTGGCAACGGTCATGACACACTGAATGTTTGCTGACGGTGGCGGAGCCAGCACCAAAGCGCGCAAGAGACTGTCTGTAGGTGACCCGTCGCTGACGTAGTCAATATACTGCTAACTTCATTCAGGCCGCTTGTAGATCCAGTATCCAATCGGCACGAGTGCAAGTTCCATCCCAGCATAATTGCTTAGGAGTGGAGCGGGTTGGCCATCGACAATGAAGCTCACGAGCCGCCCGGTGACGAGACCGCCCGCAAACAAGATCGTCGTCAGGATGGCTGTGTTCCGGTGCGTGTCGCTGAAGGCCGCGAAGAGCCAGAAGCATCCCAGAGCAAGATAAAGACACATGACCGCCCGTAGAATGTGAGCAAAGTTCAGGCTGAGATCGGTCACGCCCAGAAATGTGCTGGCAAACCAAGCAGGCGAGATCCCGTACAGCAGTGCGATGATGGAAACCGTGGCAAACGCCAAGATCAGATATGTCTTCTTCATTTGCATGTTCAAATCCCTGACGACTGGCCTTCGTATCGGCCGGACACGCCACAGAAACAAGCTGCTCGGACTCGGCCAGCCTAGTGTTGATACGGTGTTGGCACACCGATCAATCGGCGAAAGAGCGACGAAAAATAGTGCCGCAGGCAGCAATCCCCGCTGCACTGAGATCAATGCAGGTCTCACTTCGCTCCAAATGTTATGGTCGACACGGACGCTCTTCTAACATGCGCTACAGGGAATTCCTTCCATCCTCGCAAGAGTGCTTCTTTCCGATAGTGCGCATCTGCCGTGACTTCTCGACCGAGCCAGTCCGGCTTTGAAAAGAGCTGATTTTCTTCGGCGAGTTCGATCCGGAGAACACGATCGGACGAGACGCCGAACCTCTAATCCATGTGCGGATTGAGTGGTTCCCCTTCCTGCTGCGACGAGTTCGATCCCTTGACAACCCGGGGGCGTCCACACGTAGGCGCGTTGATTGAAAGTGAATGTCACAATTCGGTTGCCCGTTAGTGAAGCTACTGTCGTGAATCGGAAGTAAATCCCCGTTGTGCCGATAGGATAGGCCTCTACGGGAGCCAGCATGTCCGTGAACCGCAACGAGCCCGGCGGCCTATCCCGCAGGTCCGTTATCGGAATGCTCGGAGCTTCGGCATACTCAACTTTCCTTTCTACTAAGCAAGCGGACGCCCGCATACAAACGAGCTGTGTCTCCGGCACAGTCTTTGAAGACCGTACTGGAACAGGTCGGCGCGAACCCGGATGCCTTGGCATCGGCGGTATCATGGTTTCCAACGGTCGTGATGTCGTTCTTTCCGATGAATTGGGACGGTGGACACTCCCAGCCAAGCTAGGCGATAGCCTATTTGTAATTAAACCATCGCATTGGAGTGTTTCGACCAGCGAACATGGCCTGCCACGTTCTGCGCATATACTGTCGGGTGACAGCATACCGCACTCTATCGACTTTCCGCTTCGACCATCGTCAGAGCCAGATGATTTGAGGTTTTGCTCGTCGCGGATACGCAGCCGGCAACCCGCGAAGAGCTAGGCTTTGTTCGTAAGACGCTACTCACAACGCTCGGCCAGATCGACGTGGCATTTTCCATCCACCACGGCGACGTTATGGGGGACGATCTCTCGCTCTTTCCAGAGTACCTTGAGATCCTGAAAGAGACGGGCATAACGTGGTATCACAGCCCCGGCAATCATGATCTGGACCTCGATAGCATTGATCCGAAGTTGGCGCTCCAAACGTGGAAGCACTATCTCGGTCCGCCCCATTATGCGTTTCAGTACGCCGGTGCCACATTCATTGTTTTGAACAACGTCGATTTTTCTGGAAGGAATGGCCGGGCCTACGAAGGACGCCGTTACCGCGGAAGGATTGGCGCCGATCAACTACAGTTCATCGGCAACGTGCTGCGTCACGTTCCCAAAGAAATGCTGATCGTAATCTCAATGCACATTCCCTTAGTCAGCTTTGACAATCCTGAAGGTCCGGCGGATACGACGAGCGACAGGGACGAATTGCTGTCTCTTCTGATGGGCCGGCCGAACACCGTCAGCTTCTCGGGCCACTCCCATACCACCGAACACCACTATCTACGTTCCGGTAGCGCGCTGGAAGCAGAAGGTCTGCATCACCATCACGTCCTGACTGCATTGTGTGGCAGCTGGTGGGGTGGCCCTCAGGACGAGGCGGGCGTTCCTGTTTCCGACAGCCGCGACGGGTCGCCGAAAGGTGTCCATGTGCTATCTATCCGCGGGCACACATACACCACGCGCTACGTGGCGGCAGGTCCCGAATGCGGGCCGCAGATGAGGGCTATTGCGGTGCTCTCGATGAACGCTGAGACCGACTGCAACTGCAAGAAGGAGGTCGCGATAGCATCACATTGCCTGACGCCAAACTGTGGAGCCAAACTCATTGTCAACGTCTTCGACGGCGGTCCAAAAACCAGTGTGACTTACGAATTGGAATCTAGCGGAGGGGCACCGGTCGAGATGCATCGCGTGCCGATCCCTGATCCACACATTTCTAGGCTCTATTCTCAGCAACCTGGCTCTTGGAAGCCATGGGTAGCTCCAGCAGTGTCCTCCCACGTTTGGATGGCCCGCTTACCACATGGACTAATCAACCGCGGTCAGGCCATTCGCGTCAGATGTACTGATGAATTTGGTGCTCTGCATGAGACAACGGTAAGTCTGCTTGTTGAGACTTAAGGTTTGCGCACATGTTGGGCGCACTTCATCCCCAATCGCACGATCTGCAGTGACGGACGGAAACTAAGCGATACCTATTGCTTGGTAGCGCCAGCAACAGAATGAGAAACCAACCACTTGATTGCTGAGCTTTAGAGCTAAGGCGCGCCTCGTGTGAGCAAGGTCGCCCGTCACCACAATGCCGACTTGGCTGAACCGACTGCGGCCTTTCGCAATCGGATATTGCGTGACCCACTCGAATTGCCGGGTAGTTCTTGATGACCGTGGCCCCATATTTGACAGCTGCTTGTTTAGTGATCGTCCAAGCCCCGAGAGCCGGCATTCGACTCGGGGGGCATGGGGCGGCAATGCCCTGGACGATTCCGCCACCGAACATTTGCAACTACGAACTGAAGATTCGAGCGTCGGCTACATAGGGCAGGTCATCCGCGACGGAGATCGACTGAAGGTTGGTCGAACCTCTCAAGGTTGCGCGCGGGCATGATTGGCGAAAGCTTTTCAAGCATGGCAATAGTCCTAGTCCCTCACCGACAAACCGCGATCTCTCATAAGTCGCATTCCTCAAGTCGCCAGATTGAGCATCCATCGCGCCAACTCTAGCATCCGGTTGAACTATGCACTCAACCATCCGGGATGTGATCTCATCGACCCGCGCTACTTCTCAACGCCGGTGTTCCGTGCATAATCGTCTCTCGTCCACTTGGTTAGAGAACTTCCAGATGCGTTTTTCACAGTCTTTGCTTGCTTGTGTGCTTGTTGGCGGCGCCGCCGCGGCCGCCGATAAGACTGAATTCGGCACGGCCGATGAAGCTAAAGCCATGCTCGTGCGGGCCGTTGAAGCTCTTAAGGCTGACAAGGCCAAAGCATTGGCAATGTTCAACGCTCCCGAAAGCAACTTTCGAGATCGTGACCTCTATGTCACCTGTGCCGGCCCCGAGGGCAAAGTGACATCTCACCCTGACGCAACCCTCATCGGCAAGGATCGTCGAGTGATGAAGGATGCGGCGGGCAAGCCGTTCGGTGCCGAGATTGAAGCTGTGGCCAAAGAAGGCGAGATCGCCGAGGTGAGCTACCTTTATCCGCGCCCCGGTGCCGACAAGACACCTGTTGCGAAGGTCGGCTTCGTCACCCGCAATGGCGATCAAGTTTGTGTCGTCGGCTACTATAAATGAAACCCTGCCCAATCAACTTCTGGCTCTAAGTTGTCGCTGGCGTCTGACCGATTCCAACGGCTGAGCGGACGTAGCGCTTTGGCGCCCTGACAGCGCCGGGACGGCAGGGTGGAACGTCTGCAATGTCTGCGTCACGTACGTCGCGCTTTGGACATCGGCGCGCGCGGCGTAGTCCAGCTGCGACAGGTCTGATAGCATTTCCCAAAGCAAGTATTGGAGAAATTTACTGAATGATCGACCAAGTCGCTACTAAGGCTGTCACGGCCAATGACGGTCGCAAGCTCGCCTATATCGAAGTAGGAAACGGCCACGGGCCACTCGTTATACACAACCATGGCGGCCCGAGCAGCAGGCTTGAGGCGCTGCTATTTGCCGACGCAGCGGCAAACGTCGGCTTGCGGTTTGTGTGCGTAGACCGGCCGGGCATTGGCCAGTCGAGCGCGCAGACTTCCCGCAGCTATGAAGGTTGGGCCGACGACATAACACGGATCGCGGATGCACTTGGGCACACCGAGTTCGGCGTGACCGGCTGGTCCGAGGGTGGACCGTGGGCGCTTGCGGCGGCGGCCTATATCGATCCAAAGCGTTTGCGGCATGTCACCAGCATCGCAGGTGGCAGCTATGGAGCTTTCGGCGATAACTGGGCTGCCAAATATCTCTCGAAGGCCGATGCACTCGGGGGTTTCCTTGCAATGCATTTCGAGCCGGGCTTTCGCCTTATGTATGCGGCCCTGGGCCTATCAGCGGAGCATTTTCGCAAGAGCTTCTACAAAGAACTGCTGAAAGCCGCGAACCCCTATGATCGGGACGTGCTACATCAGCCTGGATTTGAAAAGAGCTTTTGCGCCTCCTCGGCAGAATGCTTCGCGCAAGGCAGCGATGGCTTGGTGCGCGACAGCGAACTTCTCTATCGGCGATGGGCATTCGATGTGACGACGATCAAGCGGCCGGTTCATATGTGGCAAGGGCTCGCCGACACGCTGGTACCGGCGCCAATCAACAAGGACATTGCCGACAGGATGCCGGGAGCAATTTGGCACTCTGTAGAAGATGCAGGCCATTTCATCGCTATAGGCGCTGCGCCTCAGATACTCGGCATCGCGGCAAAAGACTTGGCCGTGACAGCGTCGTGAAGGCAATTCAATCCGCCACAGCGGATGACGAAGGCGCCGACCACAGTTGCCGGAATTGGCCCATGCTGCGTTCGCGCACTTGCCCGATTGGGATGCTGGAGCCGACATCACCCAGCTGTTGGTAAGGCAGCGCAACCTCAGAGCCGCGACGTCTGCTTACTCTGCACAGTCTCCGTCACCTTATGTGGCGGTGACGTGAATGACCCTGGCTGTGTGAAAACGCCGACCGGGTTATGATTCCGCTACTGATTCTCGGAGGCGGCCATGAAGCGCTTCGTACAGGGAATGGATCGGGGCCAGGCGACGCTTTTGCCGGAGTGTCTGGAGGACTGGATCGGTGACGACAATCCGGTCCGTGTGATTGACGCTTTCGTCGATGCGCTCGATCTTGGCGAGATCGGATTTTCTGGCGTCGAGCCCGCCGCAACCGGCAGACCAAGCTATCATCCTTCCGTTCTCCTCAAGCTCTACATCTACGGCTATCTCAACCGCATCCAGTCTAGCCGGCGTCTCGAACGCGAGGCGGGTCGCAATCTCGAAGTCTTGTGGCTCCTGAAGCGTCTCACTCCCGACCACAAGACGATCGCGGACTTCCGCACGGACAACGGGACGGCGCTGCGCAAGGTGTGTGCGCGCTTCGTTGAGCTTTGCCGTGAGATGGGCCTGTTGGCGACGGCGAGCGTTGCCATCGACGGCTCGAAGTTCAAAGCGGTCAACAACCGCGACAAGAACTTTACGGAAGGCAAAGTCGCACGCCGTTGGGCGCAGCTAGAGGAGAGCGTCGCGCGCTACCTCTCCCAACTCGACACCGCCGATCGGCAGGAGCCGAGCGAGGCACTCGCGATCAAGGCCATTCATCTCAAGGAGAAGATGGCCAAGATCGAAAGCGAGATTCAGAAGCTCTCGGCGCATGAGCACGCCATGCTGATGTCGGCCGATAAACAAGTCTCGTTGACCGATCCCGATAGCCGCTCCATGGCGACGAGCGGGCGCGGCTCGGGCGTTGTCGGCTATAATGTTCAGACCGTGGTCGAGACCGAGAACCACCTGATCATCACGCATGACGTGACGAATACGGGCTCGGATCGCGGGCAACTAGCGCGCATGGGCAAGGCGGCCCAGGCGGTGCTGCGCGTCGACAAGCTGGAGGCTGTCGCCGACCGCGGCTACTTCAACAGCCCGGAGATCTTGGAATGCCAGGAGGCTGGCATCACTGTTACACTCCCCAAGCCGATGACCTCGGGCGCCAAGTCGGAAGGCCGCTTCGGCAAGCAGGACTTCGTCTACATCGCAAGTGAGGACGTCTATCGCTGCCCGGCCGGAGAGGAGCTCACGTACCGCATGACAACGGAGCAGGACGGTAAAGACATGCGCCGCTACTGGACGAACGCCTGCCCAATTGCCTGCTCAGAAAGAAATGCACGACTGGCTCTCAACGGCTCATTCCGAGATGGGAACACGAGCACGTTCTCGAAGCCGTGCAGGAGCGTCTCGACCGCGACCCTGACGCGATGCGTCGGCGGCGGGAGACGGTCGAGCATCCGTTCGGGACCATCAAGGCGCGGATGGGGGCGACACACTTCTTGTGCAAGACACTGCCCAAGGTCGCCGCCGAAATGGCGCTGCACGTCCTCGCCTACAACCTGACACGCGTCATGAACATCATGGGCATCAAGCCGCTGCTTGCGGCGATCAGAGCGTGAGGGGAGATCGTGCGCCTAACTCCGGCGGATCAGCGATCGCAAGCGCCTCCAGGATCGAACAGAAGGCGCGCCAAGCGGAAAAGTACGCCAATACCGGCTGAGACGCTCTCATGCTCTCGCAAGAGCGTAACCTAGACCGATCCGCAGCGTTCTCACACAACCAAGACCCATAGCGGACCAAGTGGCTCCTCCATGAAGCCTCAGATTGACAAACGCATAGTCACGAAAGAGACCACTGCCTACCGGAGGAGCGGCTAGATCGGCCTTCCGCTTCATCGACGCCGAAATCAACCATCTGCGGATTGCTGGATGAGTCAAGGTCGTTGCTCGAGGTGTAGCGGCGTCCCAATCGATTGAGACAAGAGCAGCCGGGAATATAGTAGCCGCCAAACGAAGCACTTAGGATTCCGCAATATTCAGACCACTTGGTTCAATCTTCTACGCGGAGAAATTTGCTGAAATTTTCGATGATGCCATTGAACGCAGAAGGCCGAGAGTAAACTCGGCCTTCGCGTCGAGCAGTCGTTTGAAGATGCGTTATTTGCACTTTGTTGAAGTCGGGACGATTGGGGGCGCAGAAGCTGCCGCCGTACGGCCCCTTGAGCTGCTTACCGTTGAAGCGCGCTTTCACAACCTTCGACTTCGTGATTTCGAGGCGCGAATTCGGGCAAGCTGCCTTGGCGGCAGCGATGCATGCAGCTTCCGAGTCAGCTGCTTCTTCTTTATCGCAAGACTTGGAGCCACCGCACTTGCTGTAAGACTCGGCTTCTTTGCCGGCGCAGGCTGTGCGGTTGATATTTACGATGCACTCACCGGCGAACGCGTTCGACGCGAACGAGAGACCGAAGAGCGCTGCGAGTGCGATACCTTTAATCATGGTCGTGCCCCATATGAACTACAGATAAAGAGCCGCTGGTCGCCATCCGGTGTTCCCGCAACCCCCGCGCACGTTCTGCGCAACGGTTATGACGCGCATGTGACAAGACGTATGTAGGATGTACGTCATAATTGCTTTACTTAGCCTAATTAAAAGCTGCGATTTGTGCGCACACAGTCTGCGTGCTCGATAACTGCGCTGATGGTTTTGGGGGCTTTATGATACCTGTTCTAAAAAATGGTCTTGCGTTCGCGGCGATCGTCGTCGGTACCGCAATGGCATTCACATCTGCCGCGTCCGCGCGGGATGAAATCCGCATCGTCGGGTCGTCGACGGTGTACCCCTTTACCTCTGCGGTTGCCGAGCAATTCGCTAAGGGCAGCGGCGGTAAGGCTCCGGTTGTGGAATCGACGGGCACCGGCGGCGGAATGAAACTTTTCTGCGCAGGTGTCGGTGAAAACACCCCCGACATCACCAATGCGTCGCGGCCCATGAAGAAAGCGGAGTTTGAACTGTGCCAAGCTAACGGTGTCAACGACATCGTCGAGATCAAGGTCGGGTTGGACGGGATCGTGATGGCGCAGGACAAGAGCGCTCCGGATCTCAGCCTGCAGCAGGAAGAGGTTTTCCTCGCACTCGCCAAAGATATCCACGATGAGACCCTGAAGTTCATCCCGAACCCCCACAAGACGTGGCAGAACGTTGACCCTTTGCTTCCGGAGACGAAGATCGAGGTTCTTGGTCCGCCGCCTACCTCGGGCACGCGCGACGCTTTCCTCGAACTGGTCATGGAAAAGGGTGCCAAGGGCTTCGGTGCGCTACGCGATATGAAGGATGCAGACGAAAAGAACGGCACCAAGGAGTATGAAAAGGTCTGGAAGTCGATCCGCCAGGACGGCGCATATATCGAAGCCGGCGAGAACGACAACCTGATCGTACAGAAGATCGAGTCTAACCCTAGCGCGATCGGAATATTCGGCTATTCCTTCCTTGAAGAGAACCAAGACAAGATCAAACCTGTTCTAATCGGTGGCGTCGCACCAACCTATGAGAATATTGCCAGCGGCAAGTATCCAGCATCGCGCGCGCTCTTCATTTATGTGAAAAAGGCGCACATCGGCAGCATTCCCGGTATTAAGGAATTCGTTGCCGAGTACGTTTCGCCGAAGGCTATCGGTGAAGACGGCTATCTCGTCGAGAAGGGCTTGATTGCTATGCCGAAGGAAGATCAGCAAAAGAACGCAAAGATCGCCGCCGATCTGCTTCCAATGGCAATGCCCGAGAAGTAGGCGATACAGGCTGCGTGTGACGACGCGCAGTCGCGAGTTGGATGGGGCGCGAGGTTTATTCTCCTGTTTACCAGACGCCTCATCCACTCGACTAGCGCCTTTACACATGTCGCATGCAACGCACGCCGAAGCAGATCGCTCCATGCTAACTACGGCGTCTTGTCTGCATATGGCCCTCAGCCGACTCTTGCTCGAAACCACTCGATGTCGGCAGCCTAGTCGCTAGGGGTCATCACGAAATCCGATCAATCGGCGAAAGAGCGAAGGAAATCTCAGTGTCGCAGGTATCAATCTACGCGGCAATGAGAGCATTGCAGCTCTGACCTTGCTCCGAATGTTATGGTCGATGCAGTCGCTCTTCTAATCCTTGCGCGACAGGGAATTGCTTACATCCTCGCAAGAGAGCCTCTTTCCGGTAGCGTGTATCCGCTGTGACCTCTCGACCTAGCCAGTCAGGCTTTGAAAAGAGCTGATCTTCTTCCGAGAGCTCGATTTCGGCTATCACAAGCCCCGAGAGCGCTCCATGGAATACATCGATCTCCCATGTGTCGCCCTTGTAATTTACGATGTGCCTGGTCTTCTCCAGTACATTCCCCCCACAAGCCGTCATTAGGATTTTGGCCTCTTCAATTGGAATGGCGTACTCGAACTCGTAACGAGTAATGCCTGATTTCGGCAGTTTGACGCAAAGGGTTGCCGAATTTCCGGATATACGCACCCGGACCGTCTTGTTGCCCGACAGGATTATCCCGTCCTGCAAGCGTGTTCCAGCATTCGTGTGCTGCATCCAATCAGCGCTACGAAGCAAAAACTTTCTCTCAATTTCAAAAACCATACACGTCGCTCAACAGGCGGTCGAACTAGAGCCAAGTCGACCAACCACTAACGGCTGAGCGAGACCCAAAGCACAATGTCTATTTAAATGATCACTGTAAGCTGTCAAGTTATCGCGATGGACGCTTTCAGCTGTGCTTGGCTGTAAACAACAGGCAGTCATTGAGAATCTTTATCTCTGAGCTTCGTCTCTGGCAAAATGCTCACTTGCCCTGAATGAAAGCCTGCTTCTGATGCTGTGGACGGCTCCTCCCACGGGGCGCGGAAGCGCCTTGGAATCAGTTGCCGATGAGGCGACCAGGATCCGGAGGATTTCATCATGCAGGCAATCGCAGTTGTTGGCCTCGATATCGCAAAGTCAGTTTTTCAGGTTCATGGCGTCGACGCGCAAGGTAGTGTCGTCGTCCGCCGGCAGTTAAAGCGCCGCTACGTGCTCGCATTTTTTAAGAAGTTGCAGCCCTGCTTGGTAGGGATCGAGGCATGTGCCACATCGCATCATTGGTCGCGGGAGCTGCAGGCGATCGGGCATACCGTGCGGCTCATTCCTCCAGCGTATGTGAAGCCTTACGTCAAGCGCCAGAAGAATGATGCTGCCGATGCTGAGGCCATCTGTGAGGCCGTGCAGCGTCCGAGCATGGGCTTTGTTCCGACCAAAACGCCTGAGCAGCAGAGCTGCCTGATGCTTCATCGGACGCGGCACCTCTTCATCCGGCAGCAGACTGCAGTCATCAACACCATCCGCGCCCACCTGGCCGAGTTCGGCATCGTCGCACCTGTCGGACGCAACGGTGTGGAGGAGTTGTTGTGCGTCGTCGCGGATCAAAGCGACGAGCGCATTCCCGAGGTCGCGCGTGCGTGTCTTGAGGCTCTGGGTGCGCTGCTCGGAAAGCTCAAAGCTCAGATCCTAGAGTTCGACCGCCAGATAAACGCATGGCACCGCTCCAACGAGACCAGCCGCCGGCTCGATGAGCTGCCTGGTGTCGGCCCTGCACTCGCAACTGCACTGGTCGCGAGCGTCGCCGATCCGAAGGCTTTTCGATCTGGCCGGGACTTCTCGGCGTGGGTCGGTCTGGTACCGAAGCAGAACTCCAGCGGTGGCAGAGAGAAGCTCGGCAGCATCACTAAACAGGGAGATCGCTATCTGCGCTCGCTCTTCTGTGCCGGCGCGCTGGCCGTGATCCGCTACGCGAAGATCCACGGAACCAAGCGTCGCCCGTGGCTTGCCAAGCTGCTCGAGCGCCGACCGACGAAAGTCGCTGCGATTGCGCTGGCCAACAAGATCGCGCGCATGGCATGGGCCATGATGGCAAAGGGCGAGTGCTACAGGGAACCCATCGCGCTTGCCCGATAGGGCGTAGCTACGAAGGGATAAGATCGCGCCAGACGGCGCGGTGTGAAGGTTGGAAAGGCCAGCAGCACGTAATGCAGAACCGGTCGATCCGGTGATCAGGACAACCCACATGGGCCATAGCATCTTCGAATGCGAGCTTTTGACCGGGACCTGATCCGCGGAGGGCATTATGGCCAGCGGCCCTGTGAGCCGCACTGATAGGCCGAACACATGGCTGCTCCGACCAGCGCTGCGACGTGACCAATCCCTTGACAACCCGGAGCCGTCCACACATGGCCCATCGCGTTGGCTAGTTGACGGTCTGTTTTAGGCCAATGCGCTTAAACACGCTGGCGTGTCGGCGTGGACAGCGTCGTCGCCAACCCCGAAACGTGTCCGCTTATCGATGAGTACCAGCCCTGGGTTACTCGCCGATAAGGAGTGGCGGCACCCGTCCATAGGTCACGCCGACTACCCGACTCGAATTAGATCGCGACTTCAACGACATAGGTGTTCGCAGTTTCATTCTGTCCGGCGCGCCATACACACGAGAACTCCGCTGATCTCCTTGGCTCTTTTGGATCGAACTCCCAAACTCTCAGTGGCGGAATTCGTGCATCGCTGTTGAGTTGCGCGTCCAGCGCCGTCGATAAACCCTGGATGTAGTTTAACTCAGCTTTGGGGGGGGGGGGGGGGGGACGAAGCACGCAAGATGCCGATCAGTGATCACCGGCGTGTGCGTTGATTTATTCGGCGCGCTTCTTGTGGTGATCGCTATCGCACTTGGAGGATGAGACTGTCCGAGCCTAATGAATAGCAGGCCCGGAGAGGGCCGATTTTGCAGAGCGAGTGAACGAGATGCTGACCGGTCGTACACTGCGCGACTTTGACCTGCGGCGGTGGATCCCTGCCCTGAACTGGTTGCGGATTTATGACTCATCTTGGCTCCGCGGTGATTTGATTGCTGGACTTACGCTTGCTGCCTACCTGCTGCCTGCAGGCTTAGGCGACGCCTCGCTCGCCAATCTGCCGCCACAGGCTGGACTGTATGCCTGTCTCTTTTCGGGGTTCGTATTTTGGCTTTTCTGCAGCTCCCGCTACACGGCCATCTCGGTGACGTCTGCAATTTCATTGCTGGTCGGCGCATCACTGTCCGATATCGCCGGAGGTGATGTGTCCCGGTTCGGCGCCCTTGCTGCGGGCACTGCCATTGTCGTTGCCATCATCGCTTTCATCGCATGGGCCGTTCGTGCCGGCGCCATCGTCAATTTCATTTCCGAGAGCGTAATGGTGGGATTCAAATGCGGCGTGGCGCTCTACCTCGCCAGCACGCAGCTTCCCAAGCTCTTTGGGATCCACGGTGCACATGGCGATTTCTGGGAAAACAGTGCCAGTTTCATCAAGCATATCGGTGAGACGAATTCGGCCTCACTTGCTGTCGGGTTCGCGGCTCTCGTAGCGCTCATACTGGGCAAGGTCCTCCTCCCCCATAAGCCCATCGCACTGTTTGTGGTGGTGGGCGGAATCATCGCTTCGGCACTGCTCGGCCTTGACGCAAAAGGGGTCAAGCTTCTCGGTGAAGTGCCCCAAGGCTTGCCCACGATGGGCTGGCCGCAAATCTATTGGTCCGACTTCAACGCCCTCCTGCCGTTGGCGTTCGCATGTTTTCTGCTTGCCGCGGTCGAGACGGCCGCTATCGGCCGCACGTTTGCCGCGAAGCATGGCGGTCGTCTCGATGCCAATCAGGAGTTCCTGGCGCTGGCAGCATCCAATCTGACCGCTGGATTAGGGGCGCGGCTTTCCGGTCAGTGGCGGCATGTCCCAGTCACTCGTCAACGAAGGTAGCGGCGCTCATACGCCTCTATCGGGGGCGATTGCCGCTTTGTTCATTCTGTTGGTCATTCTCTTCCTCTCGGATCAGCTGAGTGCTTTGCCACAACCTGTTCTGGCGGCGGTCGTCCTGATGGCCGTCGCCGGATTGTTCCAGGCCGACGCCCTGCGGAACCTTTGGCGCGCCAGCCGCCCAGACTTCGTCGTGGCGATGGCGTCGCTCATCGGCGTGCTGGGCTCCGGGCTGCTGCGTGGCGTGATGATCGGGGCTATCATCTCTCTGGTTCAACTGATGCACCGCACTTCGCACCCGCACGTTGCCGTGCTCGGTCGCATCCCAGGGACACGCCGATTCTCAGACATGGAGCGTCACACGGACAACGAGGCGATCCCTGGCACCTTGATCGTCCGGCCCGAAGCGAGCCTGATTTACTTCAATATCGACCACGTCTGCGACACCATCTTCAACCGAGTACGCGCGGAGGCTGATAAGATCAGCCTCGTCATCCTCGATCTGTCGGCTGCACCCTATGTGGACCTGCAGAGCGCTCATTCGCTGGCTGCAATGGCTGATGAACTCCGAACACAGGTGCGCGTCTCCAGGTCGTTGAAGCCCGCTCAGGCGTTCGTGACCGGTTGAACAGCGAAGGTCTGGAAGAACGGATCGGGAAGGCCAAA